>OZ026628.1:30692460-30842460 GCA_964020975.1 Hermodice carunculata | reverse complement strand
CTTTTTGTTTCCCCAAACCACACGGCGAATCGTCTTCAACCTTGCTGGAAATGTGCCTGGATTTGACACTACTAAGTTTGGTCGCCATATGGTGATTCTCGTATTTCTATATTCCTAAAGGACTTTCAAACTTCCAAACTGTCCATAAGGATTCTATTAAAAGGGTAACCAAAATTGAGATGTATGGGTTATATCATTGTAATGGTGGTTGCTGAGTCCAGAGTTACTATTAAACAGTGATAGGAAAATGAGTTTTTTCTGGTGACGTTAACTTTGAATGTGTATAACCTTGAACTATAAAGCTGTCTTATTGCCTTATTTCTGCCTAATGGAATACCTTGTTATCTTTCATTTTAAAAGTATGACTCCAGAACTGTGTGAGTGGGGATTTTGGTAACACAAGCAAGCACTGATGGTTGTTCAGAAAGGACCACTTCATAGTGGAGATGCATGGTATTGATGTCGTATATTCAAGATCACAAGACACTTATTTGCACTGTTCTCTGGATATGAGGGAAAATACATCTGGTGCAACTTTCTTATTACACATTGTGAGGGTCTTGTATACAGGGTAAATTAGATGAACTTATTTGGTCTTTACCCAATTCCCAACTTCACATGACTGCTTTGTGAATTCAGTGTTTAGAGTTGTAGCTTGAAAACTATTGAGTCACGTTTTGAGTGGCCACCTGAGCATTATTCATTCTGTACTCTCACACACTCTTGAAAAGGGATCGATGGCCGCCGCTATGTTTAAGCTGCTGAACGAGTAAAGAGACGATAAGAGAGCCGGATGGTAGATGCTAGAAAGGGCATTCGCACATGATGATGGCCTTAAAGAAGAATTACTTTGTTCTACTCCCGAAGTTCAGAAATCCAGTTATAGATAGGAATCACAGTCCTCATGTTCTATACCCGGGGTGAGGTCGGGTGACGATTTTAGGCTGGAAAATCATTATTGTCAAGGATTAATGGTATAAGACCATGGAACAAATAGCAGTTTATTATTTGTTTCTATCGTGCGGAGTATTCTTCATTGTTCGTCAGAAGAACCCTTATGTGTAGTTTCTATTGAACATATATCAATGTCATTGATGACTTAAGTTTTTGATTGACAATAGAAAGAATTATTCTCTTTCAAAAAAAAAAAAGGAACAGCACACACTGGGGCCGCAGCGCCATCCAACAACCACTTTGATCTCTTGTGCCGGAGATAGAAATGCATCATCATTTCAGCTTCTGTCACCAGAGGTCACTGTTATAGCGCTCTGTTTCGAAAAAGCGACAATGAGTTTCGGACGAGTTGCAGATGGAAATTTTCGGGCGTGGGATGAGGCGTATGCCCAAAATTTGATTAGTGTGGCCCTGTCAGAGGCAAAAAGAGAATATGTGGCATATCTAGGGGAGGGGAATACGCTGGTGCCGCGGGCTTTGGCCATGTTCGGGCAGTGAGAAGTCCACGCCACTACGGTTGTTCAAAGGTGTGTAAAATGTGCCTAGTTCAATGAACTTGTTTGCACAGTGGACAAACAAATTTTGTGACCTGATTACATGACCCAAGCCTTTTTTTTTTACCCTCCAGTTGTTTTTAGCCTTATTTCATTGTATCTTCTTTATATAAAAGGAAATTAAATTAAAACAAAAAAGTTTTCATTCAATTTTGTTCATGCAGTGTTTTCTGTTGGTGTTGCAACTTGCAAGCCTCCATTTGTGTTGCAGGGTCAAACATTTTTCCCCTTAATCCTGGCAAACAAAATATGTGAGTCTAAGAGTAGGATAGAGGGGAGAAGTGTGTGGGACCAATAATGAGGTCAGACAATCAAACTATGACTCTTGATCAAATGATGAAAACTTTTCTTTCCAGCAACTCAAAAAAAAAAAAAAAAAAAAAAAATTTTTAAGAGGAATGGCATTGCAATATTTTATGTTTCATATTGCTGCTTCTGTATTGTTCCATTACTTTTGGTACTTGTGGAGTAAAGACAACATCCCAGAAAAGGTACACACACAATTTGTAAACATATTTGCCTTTGATAAAGAAAAAGTTTTTGTCACTTAGAAAAAAGTTAAACTGTCAGCAATCTCTCTCTTAGCCACAAGAAGACTATCTTGGTACTTCATTAAACTATTTACAAGTCAACAAATATGTTGCATTACATGCAAAAAAAAAATCATCCTTAGAAATGTAATTACTTCTGGATATCTGCTATTTGAGATACAGTAGTTTTAAATTGCATGGTTACAGACATTACAGAGTTTAATCCATGATCAAAACATCTTGGAATAAAAGTTAGCTTTACCACTGTCATTAAAGCCGTTTTAAAAGGAATTGTTAGTATACCTCGTCAAAGGTCAAATGCATTCCTTACTGGCATTTCAGGAAGGGAAATGTCTCCAAAGTCAATATGACAGTACAAGATATGAAAAAGTTTACCTGCATGTTTCAGGACTGGAAACAAAGTATACAAGGTAGTGGCACATGTAACATTTTTGTTGGGGGGGGGGGGGAGGGCAGAGGGTGTTACCAATAGAAAAAAGTGTGTCACCACTGACAGAACTAATTTACCTGCTTTCTCTCTCTACTGGAAAACCGAAATACACGATCACTTTCTTATCGACATTTTATTTCTCAACTTACAGGTGCACTCAATATGTAATCCATACAAGGAGCCTTGCAGTTCACCAATAATATAATAAAACGTAGCTTCTGTGTAAAACGATTAAGTTTATCAGACATCCGAGGTGAAAAAATTTTGTCGAACCTACTAGTCCCCAAAGGCAATTACTGCGCAAAACGAGGTCTAATAAACTTTATCATTCTACACTGAAGCTACGTTCCATTTTTATTTCCATGTACCCCATAATTTGTTGTGGAAAGTCACCAAAATACTAGAAAAGCCATAGGCCTACCATCACTACTTAACTTCATCAAGTGCGCAGCACACACAGTAGCACTATTAGTTACTGCCTTTCTGTTCGCAGGATATAAGAAAATATCCACATAAAAATATTTGTATCCCATGAAGCCAACAGCTGAATGGGATACAAATCTTTTCACCTGGATATTTTCTTGTATCCCCTGAACAGACAGGTAGTGATGATTTGATCCTGTAATAGGACTATAAATGTGAAATAAAAACTACTGAAAAACATGTGAAAAACGTAACAATTTATTAAAAAACATCAACCATTTAACAACATGTAGTATACTAGAATGGGATATAATTTTTTTCACGCAGATACCAAAACAAGGCTAAATTATGTATGCCCCTGATGGTGATCATAAATATTCATGAGCCTGATTGCAAAACAGGTATACAGAATTTGTATACCTGTTTGGTGATCAGGAAGGATACCAAAGTGGGCATATGTGGAATTCTCTTGTATTTAACGTACATTTCATCTATTACATGCTAAAAATGAATATCTCATCTTACTTTACTGCTATTCAGTCCTAAGCATAATCATTAAGAAACTAGTGAGATATAAATTACAGATTGTCATGTCAGATGCCTAGCAAACAATAAAAAAAAAATCGTCTGCTGACTATGGATCGAAAAATGAGACATACGAGTGATGCAGCAAAGAAGTACCTACAAATGCCTAATAAAGTGATTTTTAGTTGACCTAGACATGGGAGGTACGTAAAACACAAGTACAAGGTAATTACAGTTAATTGAGAATAAAAGATTAATAATCTAAATTTCAATACCAACAATTTCTCGATTATCATAACAATTTGAGTGCATTCAGTTAAAATGTTGGAGACCTTTTACATGAATATACAACCTCAAAAAATTAATCTAAATTTCACAATGCCAACAATTTTGTCATTACCATAACAATTTAAGTATATTCAGTTGCCATGTTGGAAAACTTTTCATGTATATACAACCTCAAATTTGGCCTGTTGAGTACATGCAGATACAAGTCATTTACATTGACACTTAACATTGTCATGTATTTTAACAAGTATGTTAAATTTGAAATATCACATTTATTTATGGTTGTTGTCCATGTGTAGTCCCAAGTTAACTATTCAAAGGCTGTTTTTGTATACAATAATGAACAAAAGCACCCAAGAGCTTTTCCATGAACAACTTATTATAATTGCAATATTTCCAGGAAATTTTGGCGCTTACCTGCATTTCACACGTGTAGAAAGTGCAGTGTACACATTGATATACAAATGTATGTACCATATGGCAAACTTGATTATGATTAACCAGAGAGCCTACACAGGTGATAGGTACAAAGTGGTACACTAACATAATATATTAGATTATCTACAGAAATCAATTCTGTATATGCAGAAAGCTGTCACACATATATATGTACAAAGTTGAAATATGACACATCATTAATCCACATTCAGAAATGTGTGTCTGAATTTGTAACAAATACATTTTTGACACATTTGTGTGTCAGGTGGACCACAGATAACCATAGACAAGTACATGTAGTGAACACTTAGAATCTGGCTCAATCACCATTTCACACACACACACACACACACACACACACACACACACACACACAAAACAAGACCCATGTGTACTTTAAACAAGTATGTTAAGTTTGAAATATCACATGTATTTATGGTTGTTGTCCATGTGTAGTCTCAAGTTAAACTTTATTCAAAGGCTGTTTATTTTATACGATAATGAACATAAGCACCAAGGAGCTTTTCCATTAACAACCTATTTTAACAATTGTAATATTTCCATGAAATGTTGGCACTAACCTGCATTACACACCTTTGGAAAGTGCAGTGTACACATTGATGTACAAATTTATGTGCCATAAAACAAACTGGATTATGATTTACCAGACAGCCTACATATATGATATGTACAAAGTGATACATAATATATTAGATTATCAACAGAAATCAATTTTATATTTGTAGAAAAATGTTATATATATATATATATATATATATATATATATATATATATATATATTATGGAACGCCGTATATATATATATATATATATATATATATATATATATATATATATATATATATATATATATATGTATATACATTATGGAACGCCGTTTCTTGTTTTATTCCGTATTTGATCAGATGATTAAATATTTTATCATCAGAACAAATCAATTTATTCTTATGAACAAATATTTGATCAGGTGAATGAATATTTAATCAGAAGACTAAACATTTAATCACATGATCAAATTGATTTGATCAGATGAACAATGTATTTGTTCATCTGATCAAATACAGTATATTTGTTAATCTGATTAAATTGATTTGATGAGAAGAACAAACTGATTTAATCAGAAGATCAAATAGATTTGTTCAGAGTAACAAATAAAATGAATTTGATCACAAGAACAAATGCATTTGTTCAGATGACTAAATCGATTTGTTATTCTGATCAAATGGAATAAGGCATATCTCGATTTATTCACCTGAACAAATATATTTGTTCCCCTGAACAAATCTATTTGATCTGCTGAGTAAATATACATTTCTCCACTACCAGATAATAAATACTCCCTCTTTTATGCCGCTCGTCACTTCCGGTAGTTTGTGTACTATTTGTTGCACTGATCAAATACTGGCAGAAGTGATTTGTTTCGAAGTATAAATATTTGATCCGCAGAACAAATCAGACAGGGAGCGTCAATTTAATTAAGTTGGGGGTGTATTTGTTGAGATGATCAAATCAATTTGATCAGAAGAACAATTCGATTTAACCAGATGATAAAATACCATCTATTTATTCTCCTGACCAAATCAATGTAATAATCTGAACAAATATATTTGTTCATGTGATCAAATAAGAGTATATTTGTTCCTCTGATTAAATCGATGTGATCAGAAGAGCAAATCTATTTATTCGGTGAGTACAAAGTTGAAATATGACATGACAAATCCACATCCAGAAATGTGTGTCTGATTTTGTGACACAGACACTTTTGACACATTTGTGTGTCAGCTCAACCTCACATGACCATACACAACCAGTGGACAATAATATTATCATGTGGTTCAGTCACTATTTCACACTCACAAAGAACAACCTTAGATATAGAATTGAGTGAAAATGTGATTGCTCACAACTAAGCTTTCAACTGCTTCTGCTCAACATTAGTGTTGTCAAAACTGAATAAGTGTGCATCTGATGTACAAAGACAACCATTTCTTACATGTCTGTTAATTACATCATTCTATAAATTTAAAGTTCATTTAATTTGTTTCACAAATTGTGACATAATGCCCGAAGCACAGCAGCTAATACTCAAAATTGAACCAACACATGCACAGGGGGTACTCAACATGACATTGACATAAGTCAAATATTGGTCTAAATAATGGCTTTCATTGTACAGGTACAATCCTGGTCTTCCACAATGGAGACAGCATCAATTAGAGATGACACCTCTGAACCCAATGGTCATCAGTGAGCTAAAGAAATGGCACAGGTCTGTGTGCAAAGCAATGAGACCATCAAGCGCATGTGGGTACAAATCAACCATTTATCGCGATGTACCTTACCCTGTGTTTCATCAAATTGAAA
Organism: Hermodice carunculata; assembly: GCA_964020975.1. Classification (NCBI taxonomy): domain Eukaryota; kingdom Metazoa; phylum Annelida; class Polychaeta; order Eunicida; family Amphinomidae; genus Hermodice; species Hermodice carunculata. The sequence goes on along the minus strand of OZ026628.1, from coordinate 30,835,912 downwards.
ATATTGCCACTACAAACATGTACAAGACACAAGTTTGTGAAACAAGCGCCACAGTCACAATAAAAATTGGAAGTGTTGAGAAGGTTTTGATGCTTTTCAATCGCATGAATAGCCCCCACATTCAGATACCTAGATGTGAATTACTTACAGTGAACCTTGGACAGAGAGGTAAATCTAAGCTGGTATGCACTACAGCAAGGCCATTCAGCTTGAAGTACATGAAGAACAGTGAAAGACTAATTATGAATTTCTCCTATGGGCACTGGAATGCAAAGGGCTGGCCACAGCATACCTTTTAGGGGTTGTGTTGCTGAACAATGGTGAAGCTTGTAGGGCATAACTGTAATGGATGATGCGGATGAACAATGATGATGGTATGAACTGGACATGATTGCTGCAGAAGTCAAGAAAAAAAATAATGTTATATTGCAAGTCTGTTGCATTAACATTTAAAAACTTTCAATATTTGTATCAAAGTTAAATTCTCAGCATGCTGGCATAAATGGTATTATAGGTGAATCCAACATGTGACTGTGAAAATGTGACTCCTGCAAGGAACAGAAAAAACATAGGTTTAAAGTCGTAGTTGGGAGAAACAGAATAAATGTGTTCCCTTCAAAAACAGAAAAAAAAATGAACATGGCAATACCTGCATTTGAAATCAAATGATTTATGTTATATTTTATCTCCCTTTAGACTGGGATATCCAGTATAGTTCTACATCCATTCTCTGCATTGAAATGTTCACAGATTGTGAACAGGAAAGGGGGGGTAGGGGAGAGCTATGTCAATGGGCTTTCTCAAGATTAGGCACTCTTCAGCTATGATGGAAGAAAATACATGTAATCCATTGTGGTGAACAAAACCCAAGTACATCTCAACATAAATCTGTAACTCAAATTCATTTTTTGCACCTCACAAACGAAATGCACAGAAACATTGCAATATATATTCCCTTTTTAACATCAGTTCTAGCCTGCATTTTGAGCTGATTTTGCAGTTCTTAATATGCTTGAGGTAGATGAGTCCTGAGATGTCAAACTTTCCTCTTAGAGGGTAAAATCTTACCATACATAAATGTAGATTTCTTTTTTACTTTTATTTGACTGTCATAGTTGTATCATTCAGCATCAAATAATCAAAATAATTATCATAAAAATAATAAGTTTACTAACAAATAGGGGTCAATAATGACTCATCAGTCATACAATCAATGCATAGATACATACAAAGTTCTAATGGTCGTATTAATGAATGAAATGACTAAAGTCATGGTACCATGTTCATAGCGTAACCTGCTATTTTCAATGGTACCGTGACTGCAGATACATTGCTAGAGTCATGGTACTGGTCAGTTAAACAGGCATTGTGAGATATTTCCAGTCCCGTTTAAATGGAATCACATTTGCACTGCAGTAATTTAACCTGGATAGATTGGGGGGTCATGGTTCCATATGTAGCACTGAATCACTGCCATATTCATCAGATACTTTAAATGTGCGCCTATTTCTTCTCGTGGTCCTATATCCTCATCTTGTGACACCCAGTCTCTCTTTTTTTTAAGTGGAATTTCATGACCCCACAAAATAAAATACATCAAAGTATTCAAGCTAGAACTATGTTAAAAGTGGGGGATATCCCTCCTGCATACATGTACTAAACAGTGGGAAGCTGAGCAGCGAAGGCAAGAAGCATAGCTTGGGGGGTCTGGGGGCATGACATTCAGGAAAAATTTGAAATTTGCACATTCATTTCCTGCATTTTGAACCATTTTAGGCACCAGCACAGACATTTTCAGTCGATGAAAATAATCAATCAACTACTCTTACAGCTAACAAAAACATTATATGACTTGCCTTGGCCAACTTACCTGTTAAGTCAAGAGTGGTACCACTCTTGTGGCCATCTGTGACACCGTACTGCAATCCCTGGCCTGAAATTGACAGGGGAGGGTTAAATCACAAAACAGCAGCTAATAAAGTACACAAAATGGGTTTGATCGTATTAAATTTCTGCATTTTAGATATATCCCAACCAATTTGTTCACAATGAGCAAGATTATGTCAGTAGACCTTTGCTGGGAGATCAATGGGCCTACTTAGAATGAATCAGACTGTCGGAGGCAGAACTGAGACAGTGAGATAGCATAAAGGAATGCAAGTTAAAAACACAAGAATATTTGTGTATGACCTGTTGCATATTGAGTGTAAACCTGACTATATACAATTGGAAGGGTTAGCATCCCGATCTGCAACAACAGTACCATGACGCCAGACTGCCGAGCTACGGTCACGGTACTGTAATTTTAGAACAGCCTTCTGCAGCCACAGTACCGTGACAAGAGCACCGTCCATTAATGAATGGTCTGATTCAACTAAAATAGCTATAGTCTTGCTCCTGGAGGAATTATAATTCCTCCAATTAAGCTATGTTCTAAACAGAATTCTCTTTTTAATCTTTATATATAATCTTACCTTTTTTGTGTGATATATCAAAAACATTATATTACTTCCCTTGGCCAACCTACCTTTCAGTCATCAATGGTGCCACTCCTGTGGCCATATGGGGTACCATGCTGCAAAATTCTCTGGCCTGAAAATTGACAGGGGAGGGTTAAATCACGAAACAACACCTAACAAAGTGCACAAAATGGGATTGACAGTATTAAATTTCTGTATTTTCGATATATTCCAACCCTTTTTTCACAATGAGAAAGATAAAATCAGAAGACTAATGTATTTTTGTGAGCTTCTTTGTACTTTTACTGTGTAGGTACTCATACGGCCCAATCCCCATGAAATCATGCTATTATCGCCCAAAATTGTGTGCAACTGGCCTCAACTGCAAACTGCTAGTACTCATTTTTTCATTTCTCATTGTATACATTACAATGCTGTCTGTTTTTAATGTTTATGATATGCATCAAAACCTGACCGTTTTCGATTTTGGAGTTATGATTTATATCAGCGACAAAATACCTTATACTGGGCCTTCATAGGGTCAAGCAGGTGCGATAATGTGGTCTAACGATTGGAATCGATTTGCCATTGAAATGAGTGTGCTAATGACAATAAATGTTTTAAATTATCAGAGAAATCGTTATATAAACGATTCGTATATGTTTTATAAGATATAGTGCATATATTACCTGCAGAAGCACCCTCTTGTTTCCTCCTACGTTGAAGGCGGGCTGCAAAGGCGATTGTTGACGCTGGCAAAGTTGCCACCAGGTGGCGCGCTTAAAGTGTACCCTCGATGGCAGATCGGCCCCAGTGTGATAGGCATCAAATCTGAATGTTGTACACAGCACCTTGCCAACTTATAACTCATTCAGAGACATGTGTAACAACGAATAAACATGATAAAAAAGACAGATTCAACAGCAAGCAATTATTGCATGTTTATTATCATTCCGTCACATGCACATGTCACAATCTCTGAATCCTATGGATGTAATTTGAAAATCAGTATTACCAAACTCAGAGGGAACGGAATTCAACAGAAGTTAAAGGCCAATAACAAAAGTCAAAATTAAAATCTAAAAGCTCGTAATTCAGAAATCTTTAGATGAGAAGAAAAATTAAAGTAAGAAATGTTGAAAGGCAAAATTTCTTACTTTCAGCAAGTGTATACTTATTAACACTTTGGACGTTTAAATGATGCTTCTATTCGACAACTAACAGCACTTCCTGGTAATATCCCAGGTATAAATACACTAAAATAGATTGTGAGTGGAACCAAAATATTCAAGTTAGTCTTGTGCAGAAGTACATATTCATGTATAATTAACACCCAAAATGTTGCATTTTTCTAGCCTGGACATCTGGTGTGGATTGATGGGCAACCAGTGCGATATTCTCAGTGGTCATCGGGACCTAATGTAATCAGACACCCTTCCATCTTTGTATGGAATGGACAAAAACACCTGCAAAGCAGAAATTCATCGATTTTATCAGAGGCCATAAAAATACCCCAACCTTCCAAAACACCAAGTGATTGTGGGTTTATGGTAATTTTTTATGATTACGTACCCTCTGAATGGTTCACGATAAGGTGTACAGAGGAAATAACAAAGTCTACCTTCGTATGTGAGAAGAGCAACAGACGCTTGTATGGGGGGAAATTCAATAACAAGGTACTATCAGGTATATTTAGGCAAAAAGACTGTACTTTATATTGGACCTTTCTGAACAACAGGTGTTTTATACTTAAAATATTTAATAATGAAAGCGAGAATGCCACGTTCTTAAAAGCTGAAGAAATATGCCATAATATAGGAAGTAACCTGCTGGAAATGTCAACACAGTTTTTCAACAAATCTAAGGATGCAGACAGCTATACTAGTAAATTGAATACGAAAGGCACCAGTATAACAGACTATCAGTTTATGGAATGGTGTAATTATTTCAAACAGTACATGAATTTGACACAAGATCTGCATACCATCATAAATACATGGAATTTATTTGGTACAAATTTCCCTATACTGATTGCGAAAGTAAGCGACAGGCACTTAAGATACTACACAATGCAGCCAAATCTTTTTATGAGGTCAGCGTATGATTTTGAATCCCTTAGGCGCCACTTCGTAAAAACCATGCCAAATTGGTCATCAAGATTCATCCAGCTATATCAAAATTACTTGAAGATTAGATTATTGCCTGTCTCATTGAAACTATCTGCATACAAATTACAGAATACTAGCAAAACAGAATCTTTCCAGGGAGTTCTCTGTGCTGCTTCGGCCAACTCGAAGTACCATAAATGTGGGCGTGGACAGTTTGAATGCAAAAGTGGAGAATGTATCATAGCATATTATGTTTGTGATGGTCAAATAGACTGTAAGTCAGATGAGGGTGATGAAGACAATTGTAACAGAGTGTGTCTGGTATCCCAATCTTTGCTTCCAAACATTTCCTACTGTGTTCAACATTGTAAACAAGGTATTTGTCACTGTGATCCATTATATTTTCAATGCGAGACAGGAGGTTGTATACCAGCTTCAAAGGTTTGTGATAAGTGTTATGACTGCCTGGATGAAAGTGATGAAAATTTGTGCTTCTCAGACACTCAGAGCCTGAAGAGAACAAAGGCAACTTCAGTTATTCCTACGGTAATGAAGCCGCCCAAACATGTGATATTTCGCATCGGGATGGTGGATCCTACTCTCTGTGGCGATTTCAAATGGTTGCCATGCTCAGAGGAAGTAGGCTCACCATGCTACCAGAGGCACCAAACATGTATATATGATGTCACAAGACTCGGCACTTTACAATTTTGTCCAAATGGAGGTCATCTCCTGGAATGCGAGCTTTACCAATGCGCTAGGATGTTTAAATGTCCTCATTCTTACTGCATTCCGACACGACTAGTTTGCGATGGATTTTGGCATTGCTTTGAGGGTTATGATGAGCTAGCCTGTTTCAAATTAAAGTGTGTTTTCCATTTCAAATGCCGTAATGGATATTCTTGTGTGCATCAGTCAGAAGTGTGCGACGGAACTGCGCATTGCAAAAATCCCACAGATGACGAAATTCTGTGTGAATTAAGTCCATGTCCTCCTGAATGCACTTGTAGGGGAAATGCTATAGTTTGTCTCAAAACAAATGCTTCTGAAATACCTATTTTTTCCAAAACAACAAGAATATTTCTTTTTGTTGGCCATTCCTTATCGCTATGGCCTACAAAGTTTCCTCATCGTTTTATCTATAATTTCAAACTTGACATCAGTCGTAATGATCTTCATACACTGCGACCATGTGCTTTTTGGTTTTTTCCACGTTTGACAACATTAAATATCGGGAATAATAATATCAGTTTCCTACCTTTGCTCACATTTTATGGCTTAAATGTTCTAAAGACACTTATCATATCTGGAAATAAATTAAAAGTTTTGCAATTTGTGTTACATGATGTTCGGTCTCTCAATCATTTGTATTCAAACCACAATTTGATACAACTGATTGAAAGTGGAACATTTCGTCAGATGAAAGAACTTGACATATTGGATTTGTCTGATAACATTCTAAAATATTTATTGGAGGATACATTTTATGGTCTGACTGGTTTGTCTGTTCTTAATTTGACCAAAAATGAGCTATTTGATATTCATCCAAGAACATTTTGGCCTTTGCAAGACATACAATTATTGCAAACAGATGTATATGCAATGTGTTGTTTACTGAAAACAAATATAAAATGCATATCATACGACAAAAGCTGCAGAAGCTGTCATCGTTTGATCTCAAACTATACATGGAGAATTTGTGCATGGCTTATAATTACACTGTGTTTTGTTTTAAACATTATTTCCATAAAGTCTAATGTGAAGGAGTTTACCAAAAATGTAAGCAAGGTCCTACGAACATGCTTAGGTGCGTTTGATTTAATAATTGTCATCCAACTGTCTATAATTTCTTTCGTGGATACAAAGACGGGAGATTTATATTTCCTATTGTCATATAAGTGGGTTGGCAGTAGGTTGTGGAACATCTGTTCGTTTCTTCGCCTCATGTCACATTTAACATCTTCATTGGTAGGCCTTTTAATATCTATTCACCTTTTCATCAGCATTGTATTTGTATTCAGCATCATGCGACTACGTTTACTATTAGCGTTCTTCGTCCTGTTAGTTTTCATATTTGCATCACTTCTATTATGTATCTTACTTTTAAATAATTACACTGAGTCATCACTTCAGCAAAATTATTTATCAGATTTTGCTTTCATGAAAGGAATTGGTTTTGCAAATCCAGATCTGCCTAGTGGACTGTACATAAGTGTGATGACATGCCAGTGTATTTTAGGTATGACAGGAAACACCCTTTGCTTATTAACTATAGAAAGAAGTAAGAAGAAATCAGGTCGACAGATATCAGATAGACTCGTCATTTTCAAACTGGTGGTTTTCATTGCAATCAATATATTGTACGTTTTCCCACATATCCTTGTGTCTGAGAAACTTACCAAATATCCATGTGGTGATATTTTATACTTTTTACTCACGTCATTTGTGATTTTCCCTCTGCCTTCAATCTGCAATCCCGTAGCACATACAATACTTACAAGAGAAAATATTCAGAATATATACAAATTTTCATTCAAAACATTGGCTTGTTTGAAACTGAAAAATAAAGATATGAACACAGAGTCTACCAACTATTGACTCTTGTACTGCTAATTCCAATAACATTTGGGCCGAATGAATTCGAGATTCCGATTCCTGACAAAATACTTTTGTTTTACATTTCTGCCAGCCTATAGGTCCAGATAAGGTGCGAATGGCCCAGGTCAACACCTTTCCCTGGGAATATTACACATACAGCGTTTCAATGAACGTTGCTAATGTCTTATAGTCATTATTTAAAGATTTTAAGAAGGAACCAAACTGCATCATTCTGTGAAACCTAAATTGAGCCAAAAGAGAGGGCGCCACTGTGGTCTAGACAGATCTTGGACATATCAGCTCTACTAATATGGATTATAACATCTACTAGATTGACTCAATCAACAAAACTTCGACATGTGCCAAGTTATAAACTATCACTGATGAGGGGAAATCTACTTTCATGACCACAGAGACGATTTTCAGGTAAAATTTTACCTAAATCAGTAAATACACAGTCACACTGGTGTGCTGTCCCACAGTGAAGAAGACATATGAAACCACTACAGTCACAGACACAGCAAACACCGGCATACTACGCAAATTTTCATTGATTCTGCAAGGATCTAAACCTTAAAATGAATTGTGACTGGCAACCAGAAACGGTGAAATTTTAGAGCAGAGAGTGTACCCTTACATTGAAAAAAAATTCTGGTCTGCTGTGGGAAAATTTTTCTTCAGCTGGATTACATAACTATTGAGAATACAAAGACCATGCCATGCCATTTGAGTGTTATGTGCCCTGAGTCAACTTGACCTTACTCTGTGCCCCCTTTGTGTATACAAACATTGATTCATTAAAATGGGTTAACCAAAACCAAGCCTGAGATCTGACAGTCGATCTGACAGTCTAGCCAGTGATGAGTTCCAACTAGCATTCATTGAAGCACTAAGTGATCCAGCTGTTCTTGAAAAGTTAAAGAAAATAGCTGAACCAGATACTGATGAGCTGACAAATAAGATCAGTGCAATGATCGGCCACCATTTCAAAGTTCTGGAGGAAGAATTGACCAAAAAAGATATAAAAATTTCTCAATTTGAGAAACAAGTATCCAACTTAACACTCCGGTGTGATGAACTAGAACAATATTCAAGAAGGAATGCAATCTGGATCACTGGCAAAGATAAGCAGCCTAATGAGGATACTGACGATATTGTCCAGAATCTGGCTAATGAAAAACTTGAAGTTCCTCTCCTTCTTGACGAAATCAGTAGATCCCATCGTGTGGGGCCAAAGACTCCAGGAAAATCTCGCCCCCTGCTGGTCAAGTTCACTTCCTACAGGATAAAGAAACGGTTGATGACAAATAAACGTAAACTGCATGCCCAAGGACCAGACAGTACCTCCAACGGAACTCGGATCTACCTAAATGATAACCTGACAAAAAGCCGCGCCAATCTGTTTTACAATGCTAGATGTCTGAAACGTGCAAAAATAATCCAGGACTCCTGGTCATATGATGGGAATACTTTGATCAAGGACAATGCCAATAAGATAAGCCAAATTCATTCAGATTTTGACCTCCATAAATACACGGATTGACCTCACTCCAACTACAAACACTCAGACCCATATAAGAACTACTTGATGCGTAATACAGATGCAAGGTTTTTTTTCAAAACTAATGACTAAACAATTAGTAATACTTTTCTTTCGGTTATTCTTCAAATTACAAACTAGCACAGCTGCACCGTTTCACATTCTTGAAATTGCTCTATTCTGTAGTCAAGAAAGACTATACTAATTCTTAAGTTCATACACAGGTGGATTTGTTTCTGATGGTAATACTTCAAGTATTCGTAACCTCAAGAATACGTCAAAATGTGAAATGATTACATGTAATTTCAACATTTTTGGCTATTTTTGCACTAGCTGCACTATACTCATTATGTTTCTTCTCTACCACCGATATAGGTATTGTATATGGAATATTGCATAAATGTATTATCACAAATCATACAATTGGGTTGCAGTACAGAGAACTAGTATCTGCACTGCTACATAATGTACAACTGTCAAGGCGTCTTGTCATGTTTATGGTCAGTAACATTTACAGCTTCATTTCTCTAGTGACTCTTTATGAGAATGGATTTCTTTGGGGGTATATATTTTCATGACTTTAAACACTCGGTCTACAAGAATAAACTTTACACATACATGTACATATATGTTTAAATTTTATATGGCGGTCCAAATAGGATCTGCTAAATGCTACATGGATGTTATACTTTTGAACGTGTTACATCAAACTGTTGTCATTATATTTTGTAACGTTGGTTACAGTTTACTTTACAACTTGATTCACTCTGCCGACTTGAAACACACATGCAAAGCATTGCCAAAATATGACAGTTTTATCATTACTTAATCCATTATGGTAAATTGTTATATATGTTAAAAAAAAGTGTTAGCTCCAGAGGCATAACACAGGCTAAGTCTTCAATTTGTAGCAAACATTCTCATTTAAAATGTATAGATGGAAACCGAAATATTGATAAATTGAGGTTCTGCCCAGTTTTGTATACAGTCAGAGTTCCCATTCAATCACACAGACAACAATGATGAATTTTCCAATTTCATCTCCGAACTCTGGTTTTCCTCCCCCGACATTGATTTTAGCAAGCTTAATGATAAAATCTTTGTTCCCTTTGAAATTAATGACGGCAAAAACACCATCCCTATCTATAACACAGATCCAGATGTACACCTTTTTAATCAATGTAGCATGACCAACACCCTCTGTAACAGTCAATATTATAGACATAATACCTTCCACTCAAAAATTAATTTAATTGACCAGTCATCCATTGTATCTTTTGTTCATTTCAATATCAGGAGTTTACCAGCACATATGAATGAATTAAATATCTTCTTAGATACGCTAATTTTTAGGTTTGATATAATAGCTCTATGTGAAACGTGGATAAACCCTTCTAATGAGGATATTTATAACTTAGAAAACTATCAACACGAAAAATTAGTCAGACCTAATACAGTAGGAGGAGGGGTCTCACTGTACCTCAATACCAACCTTCAGTATGTTAAAAGAGATGATTTGTCAGTATTTAATGAATTAATGGAATGTCTATTTGTTGAAATTCAGAATATCCAAAATGATCCGAACGTGATAGTTGGCGTCATCTACAGACCCCCAGGAACAGACTTGGATAATTTTAATGAACAATTCGACGTTCTTCTAGATAAAATAAAACAAGAAAAAAAAAAAACATGCTATCTCCAGGGTGACTATAATATAAATTTGCTAAATATAGATAAACACCCACCTTCTTCTGATTTCATTGAAAACTTATATAGCAACCTCTTCCTTCCATGTATCAAGAGGCCCACAAGAATAACTGAACATTCAGCAACACTTATCGATAATATCTTTACTAATGTCCTAAATGATCATACAGAACGTTTAAGTGGTATTTTTTACAATGATCTGAAAGATCATTTACCAATTTTCCATATTATTTCTCATAAAAATGTTATTCCCACCCAAAATGAAAATCAACAGTATTGTATCAATTTTAAGTCATTAAACAATTTTCAAAACGCCATCAAACAAATTTCATGGACGGACATTTACGACAAAACTGATCCTGACGTAGCTATGTCAGACTTTGTTCGAAGTCTCGAAAAAGCATACAAAGAAACTATTCCCTTACGTGCAGTAAATTCTAGGTACAAACTTAATAAACCTTGGCTAACCCAGGGAATTATTAAATTTATAGACAGGAAAAATAAGTTATACAGAAAGAAAATTGATTCACCCACCGAAAATAATAAGCAGAAATATAACAACTACCGCAATAGACTAAACCATGTTCTTCGCATAGCTGAGAAAAAACATTATTCTGAAATAATCGAACGAAATAAATCTAAATTATCAAGAGTGTGGAAACTTATAAGTACTGTTATTAGCAAGCAAAAAAAGTCCCAGGTAACTAAACGATTTGAAAATGGTGACTCCTATATTACCAATCAAAAAAAAAACATAGCTAACAAATTTAATTCCTACTTCGTAAATGTGGGGCAATCACTTGCCGTTAAAATACCTGGAACACCAGTAACTCCTGACTCCTATCTTCGAGGCAATTATCTTAACTCTTTTTATTTCTTTCCTGTTGTAGAGCAGGATATTATATCCATTATTAGGTGACTCAAAGATTCTAGTCCAGGATGGGATGACATACATTCCAAAGTACTAAAATTTGTATCTTACGAAAACGCCAGTCCCCTTACCTACATTGTAAATTTATCGTTAGAAACTGGTGCATTTCCTAGTGGTTTGAAACTTGCTAAAATAATTCCCATATTCAAAAAAGGTGATGAAGAATTATTTGTCAATTATAGACCCATCTCAGTTCTCCCTGCCTTGTCTAAAATTTTTGAAAAAGTGGTACATAAACAATTGATTAATTATCTAGATAAACTTAATGTACTATATGACCTTCAATTTGGATTCCGTAAAGGATACAGTACAAAATGTGCAGTAAACTATCTGTCTTGTAAAATATCAGAGGCCTTGGAGAAAACAGAATAAGTTGTTGGTATTTTTCTAGACCTCTCCAAAGCCTTCGATACAGTAAACCATGATATATTGTGTAAAAAACTATCTTTCTATGGAATCTGGGGAATAGCTCTCAATTGGTTTAACAGTTACCTGTCTGAGAGAACTCAATATGTATCTTATGAGAATGAAGACTGTGATGTCTTACCAATATACTGTGGTGTTCCTCAGGGGTCCATTCTTGGACCCCTGTTATTCATTACATATATTGATGATCTTGGTCTTGTATCCCAAGATATGTTCTGTATGCTTTTTGCAGATGATACAAGCTTATTTTTTAGCAATAAGAATGTTGATGCACTGAAGCATAAAATTAATAATACTTTAATTGATATCATTCAGTGGTTTCATACTAATAAATTATCACTTAATTTAGATAAAGCAAACTACATGGTTTTTCAGTCTCGCAATAAACAGACTCGTTTAACTAATTTCTCTATTCAAATTAACGACAAAATGTTATCTAGAGTTGATACTTTCAAATTCTTAGGTGTCGGGTTTGATAAAAATCTAAGCTGGAAAAAACATGCATTGTACATATCTAAAAAAGTAAGTAAAACAATGGGAATTTTTAAGAAGATTTGACAAAAATTTGGAATTAATATACTTATACAATTGTATTATGCTCTGGTGTATCCCTACTTTCTCTATTGCTATACCACATGGGCGATCACATACCCTACCACAACAGACAAACTAATTAAACTTCAAAAAAAGGTTTTACGAATTATTATATTTTCGATGTACAACTCACACACTGACCCTTTGTTTCATAAATTCAAAATTTTAAAATTTCAGACCTTGGACCTATTCCTAACTGGTCTACTCATGTATAAAGTTAAATTCAAACTAGCTTCTTTGGTATTCCGAAAATTATTCACTGAAGTCTCAACAATTCATAATTATGATACTAGACAAAGACAACATTTTTATATACATCCTTTCAGAACGAATGTTGGAAAATTTGCAATAACAACTCACGGACCTTATGTATGGAAAACAGTGCCAAATTTTATACAAAATGCAACCTCAATTAATTTATTTAAAAAAGTCTAAAATCGTACATTATTGACGATCAGTGATTAATAGTTTAATTGATAATAGTGTCCATGTTCTTAGTAGGTGATTTTTGTTTGACTCATGTCCTTATTTAAGTGCCCTCTCAGTCTGGAGGGAATGTAAGCCCTATGGGGTTTCTTCTCTCCAGTTGAAAATCATATCATTTTTGTGTCTCATATTATTTTTGTGTACCACTTATTACTACTTAATAATATTACTATCTTGTACTTTGATTTTGAAATATATCGTCTGTGTGATTTTCAGAAAATAAAATACAATACAATACAAACACAGCAGGAAATTCCTAAAAATGATACATATAAAGCACCAAAAGTAAGCTTTAACAAATCCTGTCTTCTGGGTAGTGATCCACTGAAGACCATTCAATTATACATGTTTGTACAGCCTACGTCCACATTCTACTGAAAAGCATGTGCAATAAGGACATTTGTGTGACAGATTGGCTAATGGAGAGTAAAGAGTTCGGACTGTGGAAAAGGGTAATGGCTTCTAAGAAGTGGTTCCAGACAAAAAGACATAATGTAATAAGGAGATGCACGTCGACTGGTGATCATAAATGGCTGTCTGTGTAATTATTCAGTGATAATTCTTCGAGTCATGAACTTAAGATACTGGATCTTTCCTGATTGTTTTTTTTTTTTTAGAAACCTGCTGTGTATAGATACATGGCAATTACGTCCATGAAGTTTAAATCAGAGAATGCTTCAAAGACAGGCTTTCTTAAAGCTACCATCTGGCACTATTAAAAAAAACTGTCATAAACGTCTGGTTTTTTTTTTTCTTTTGCCTTTTTATTAAGGTATTCAACTCATACAGTGCCAACTGCAACAGCTAGGGTGAGAGGCTATTACATGTGAATATCATAGTCGAAAATTAGTACAAGTTGAAAGCCATCATGCTCTTAACAAGGCAATGAAGATGAAAATCAACAAATATAACTGATACAGCTGGACACAACTAATAACACTTTCCAACTCCAAGCAGAAACAAGCACGACATGGACGGTTTTCAACTTCCACATGCAAACGGTCCTTAGATGTCTCATGCAGGTAAATGAAAAGAGGTAAATGTTATCATTTGCAAACTAATCATGACAATATTCATGATTTATGGGTATAAAATAGTCTGATTCACATCTATTAAAACCTATAGCCTCCAAACGTCCTTTTTCCAAATGCCTGAATATAAAGACTCATTCATCTGGAAATGCAAATTCTACAAAAATAAAATAGATAATCGAAATAGCTGCCAAAAGCTCAGAAATGTTACTACAGAAACATCTCCCCAAAGATCAATTTCAAGAGCCAGTTAAGTCCAACCACTCTAAATTGATTCCTAGAAACAATGACATATATAATACGACTCGTATAATTTTACATTTTGAGCTAGATGACTCCAGCGACCCTATAAAACCGGGTAAAGTATGGTGTTGGCCTGCTTCGTACACAGCATAAAAGTTCTTAGTCACAGCGTGACTGATTCCCCTGATCAATTTCACTGGCATGTTCTGGGCCTGAGCCACTATCTTAGTGAATTCCAAAATCGTTACAGGATAATAGTGCCATGTCTTCCCTCTGTATGCTGGAGGTAACAAATACAGAGCACCTGTTCCTAAAAATAACTTTTGTAATGGAAGTTTCCTGAAGAGGTCTTGCATTTTCTCCATTCTTCCCTGTAGTGCTGAGATGCTTGTCACCCCAAAAACTAAACACCAAAAAACCTCCATCCACGTCACAGCCTCCATCATGCCTCCATTGAAACAATGAACATGAGCTTTCAGTGCTGGTGATAAGTGTCCCTTCATTAAACCAATACAACTATTTAATCCTTCATCAATGTGTCCATTCCTAGAGTGAATTACAACTGGTAGCTCATAATTCTTGGCCAATACTAAAACTGCCTCCAATGCTTTCCACTGTTGTTCTGTCCTGGTGTCTGTTATGTCCATGGCACTATAATCTAGACAAACTTCCCCCACACCAACTACATCTTGTGAAGCAAATCTCATTCTGGATCATAACCTTACTCCACATGGCTGTTGACTATAACCTGTAGTGGTGTTATGAAAAATGTGTATGGTTGTTTTGTTTTCATTTGGGAAGGTCACTGTATTCATTGAGTGTATGCCACATCATTGAGTGCAGTGAATACTTTGCAGGGTCACTGCAGAGTCACTGGGTTTGCCTGCTTTGTGGGTGACTCACATGTAACTGGTAAACATGTGGGATAAGCTAGAATGGTGACCTACATTCATATGAGGTAATCCAGACAGGTCTCAATGCAATGGGATGTGTAACTAATTGAAAACCCTGGAACAAATTAGAGATTTCTGTGCCTATATATATTAAGCAGATGTGTTTTTTTTTTTAGACTGGGCAGGGAGAGAATTCAAGATCTAGCAAAAGCTGTGTGACTACAAGTCAGCGGGACTGTGAACTATTGATATTAACTGTAAAGCATGCACAGTATCTTAGGTGGACTCGTATATCATTGGTGCTATTTGTCTTTGAGTGGAGTGGTATATTTGGTGTCAATTGTAGCACATTGGATCAAAACTGCACCTATGTGGGATAGGATCAGCACCACAACTTTCTGTACCACATTGGAACCACACCATATCTCTGTGCTATTTGTACCAGATCATTTGGCAGCTGTCTTAGGGCTCGGAACTGTGGGAGAGTACATACGGATAATCTGACTTGGGATTGGGATCTACCTAAGACTGTTAAACTATTATTATTACCATCTGAGATTACTTTACCTACTTTGTAGTGATTTTGATTGTTAATATTTTGTTATTGTTAAAGTTATATCATTGTTGTCATTCATTGTTGAGTTCTACTACTATTCAGAAGGTGGGCATCGTAACAAGTGGTGTATCATTGCCATCATGGTCTAGCACCCGGTGATGGTCCGAACCACAGCTGCTCAAAATTGTCCAATCCTCCCACCTTGATTTCCTCTCCATGGCACCTCTTTAACTGTAAAATATTTGAGCAAGTACCCTGGATTCTTTTATTCCAAGATCATACTCCCTTCCACACCACAAGATACAACACATGACCCACCAGGATTATATAAGCCAGAATCATGACGATCATACAGATTTCGGGATACAATCATTGTGTACATACACACACACACACACACACACACACACACACACACAAAAGTCCTATATACAAAAAATATCTACATACACATCTTGATCCTGTCTAAGTCTTAATGCACATCTAAGTCCACCAGATGCGCTGGTCACTTGACCTGCTAAGCCATGCAAGTCTTCACTGACCCCACCATCACATCATTGCTGACCCTCTGAGTGGACCTTTTGTGACCTTCCTCCCATGCTGACAACTGTGTACTGATAGCTATTGGCTCAGAGTTTTCTGCTGAAGGCAGATAACTACTCATCCCTGCCACTAAGGTGCTGGTAGGCACTGCTGGAGCATCAGCAGCTGCCACTGAAGTGCAAGTAGCCACCACTGGAGTGTTGATAGCTGCCACTTAGGTGCTGGTACCACCACCAGAGTGTTGGTAGCCACCACGGGAGTACTGATTGATGCACCTGGAGACTCCTGTGTGCTTGGTATAATCTCCTAATCAGCAAAGAGGTTTGCCAGATCATTAGTTTACTCTTGATCCTCTTGTTGCTCTTGGTCATATGCAATAGTGGAATCTAAATCCAAGAAGCCGTTACACAACATATGCATCCACATTGCATAACATTAGTCGATCATTTTGTGTGTAACAGTTTTCCTCTTATAATCCTTGATCTTGAAGAACACTGGACACAAAACAGCACTAACAAGATATAGGCCATTCTATATCTTGCCCAATTCCCTGCTCTGCCCCACTTTTGTTGCTGGTGGCAATTGATACGCTAAGCCGTCAACCACATACAACCTTTGGAATAACCTGATGTCATAGTCCCTTTTCTGCCAATTTTGTACCTCCTTCAAATGTTCTCTGGCCAACCTGTGTGCAGTTTCCAAAGTTTCATTGAGCTTCCTTTCATATTTACTTTTACCTAGTGGTTTGGTGTGGCACAGTGAAACATTCAAACCCTTTGCTGATTTGGTCACCAATACACAGAACACACAGATTACCTTGGGCACTGGGAGTGAAAGGTCCTAAGATATAAAAATGGACTGTGTCAATTGGTGCTCCAGCATGGTGGTTCTGCATTTCAGCTTTTGGCCATACTTTAGGTTTCCTATATGTGCTACATCTTACACAGGTCTGTACAAAATATCTTGCATTCCTTGGTCATTTCATACCATTAAAAGCCAAGCTTAAGAAGTTCCAAGGACTTGCTCTCACCAAGATGTCCAACAAGCAAAACATCATGGCAATATTTGATCACCTCACCCGTTAATTGCTTTGGTACCACCAGACACTTATGAGAAACCGCATTATCCCATTGGTAATACACCATCCCCTCTAATAACTCCAAAGAAGACCTGCTCAGCCATAGATGCTCCATTGCCTGACTAATTAATCATAATTTGGCAGTAGTAGGGTCTGCTATTGAATAGAAATAGGTTAAAATCCATCATACATCTGGATCCTTGAGCTGATATTGACACAGCTTATGAGGGGTATATCCCTCCACCCAAAATCCCAAATACTCATCAGGAAGGTCAGGATTAGATTCAGGCTCCTTCCCAGGATATCCAGCAAGCTGGACCTTCTCCTGAAGAGTATTTGAATATAAAACTGGGTCACAGCAAGTAGCACCAGATTGTCTACATCTTAATCAAGCTGTTTCCACTGTCAATGGATCCTCTTGCAGTATTGACAAACATCTACCAACAGGGGAATTTGTGAAAGCCAGTCCACGCTCACATGTTTTCATCCAGGACAATGTATAACCTTCTTATCATACTGCCCCAGCTACTCCAATCACCTGCCCAACTGTCCCTCGATATTTTAAATCCCATGAGCCAGGCCAGACTTCCATGATCTGCATGGCACAAACACCTATTGCCCAAAAGATAATGCCTGTAATGTCTGATGATCCTCATAAAAGCCAAGATGTCTTGCCTGGTTGTGTAGTACTTTCCTGTGCGGGGACAGTATGTAGCTACCTTATGATATTGTTCTTTCTACCCCCTATTGAACGTCACTAAGGTCTGCCCCGTTGGACCCTCCTGAACCATTACAATTGAGTAGGAATGTGCCTTTTGTTTGTGTAGATGGCAACACTGGGACACTAGTCAGACTCTTTTGAAATCCGCAAATGCTTTATAATGGACATTAGACCATGAAAACATTGCCTTTGAATCAATCAATCCATACAGAGGCCCTACTAGTTGAGCACAGTCAGGAATATGTTCAGGATGATAGCATGTGATCTCTAGAAAAAAACTCTACTTCTTTACAACATGTAGGATCTGTCCATTCTCTTACTGCATCAGCGTTCTCTGCATCCATGGCCATTCCATCCTCGGAAACATACCTTTACTACCAAGGAATGGGATCTCCTTTTAGACAGACCTAGACTTTGTGGGCTTCACCTTCTCAAACACCTCTCCAAAGTTGTTGCAGATAGTCCTGGAAGTTTCTACCAAAAATAACTACATCATCCAGAAATTGTGGGCACCTCTTTCCATGTCCAGCCCCTAATCACCACACTCATGGCATGCATGAATGTTGTGGGAGCCCCTGATAACCCAAAAAGCATTCAAACATACTCATACAGCCCTTGCTTGGTAATAAAGACTGTTTTGGTAAGAATTATTCTCTTCCACCAATATTTGCCAGTAGCCTGAGGTCAAATCAACAGCATAATAATATGTTTGTCCCCCCAGGGTGTCTAGACACCTTGTGATTAAAGGCAGAGGGTAAGCATCCTTTGCCACAACTTCATTAAGACCCTGGTAGTCTACACACCAGTGGATGGGTTTTTTTTTTGTTTTGAGGAGAACTGGTGAAGCTGCCTATTCTGAGTTTGACCATTTAAGGACTCCAAGTCCAGGACTGCTTTAAGATATTTTTCCTCGTTACCAGCAAACCTCAAGGAAACCTGTCTCATCATCTCGTTTGCCAGTGATGTATCATTGGTGTTTATCTTATGTGTTATATCTGAAAATAACCCCAAATCCATATAGTGCTTGGCAAAAATATCATGATATTTTATCAACAATGAAGTAAAGGCTTGTTCTTCTTGTATTGTTAAATGTTGAACTGAACTAACAAACAAAGCCTGCAGATGCTGAGGAATTTCAGAAGTCCTGTCCATTAAAGAAGTAGATGGCCTTTGAATATTTGGTTCACTATCCTATGACAACATTTTTGTTGCCAAGATAAATGGAACCTCCTTTCTTCAAAATCAGAGGTTTTGTCAAGATATCTATTAAGTGAACCTCCTCTGAGTCTGTATTTTGGCCATCCTCTGTTGTCAGTACTTCCCTGTCCATTTCAATGGCAATACCAATCAAGTATTTTGGTGTCAAAGTCAGATTTGTGTCAGATATTAACAACAGTCACTGGTACTTCATTGCCTCTGCTACCCATTACGCATGGGACTAACACAGACTTTTCCCCTGCAAGTGGTGTAACCACATACTCCATTGATGTCCAGGCCTCAATGCTAGCAGCAACTATCATTGCACTGTTGGGGGGGGGGGAACCAATGCCCTTTTCATTAAGATAACCTTTGATACACAGGGTTCCATGCCTCCTCTGTGACACAGGCTGACTACTAAAGTTTGATATTTCACTGTGACCACCTGGTTTTTGAATCTACTGAACACTGTTTAGCTAGTAGGAAATCTAGTCCCAAGATCACTTTGTCACTTATCTGCATGATGTATATGTCAAAATGAAACAATGCCTGACCTACATCCATTGCCATGTTCTTAACCACATGTGCCTTCATGGTACCCTCCTTCACAGTTCCCTGAAGTAAAACTTGTACACTGCCTATCATGCTCAGCTGTAACTGGCTAGCAAACTCATGGCTCAAAACCATAAGGAGCCCCTGTATCCACTACTGCTCCAACTTTAATCCCTGCAAACTTTCTAGAATAATTATATCGTGCTGTTTCCTTTTACTGTCAAAATGTACTTCCTGAATTTTCAATAAACCACTATTGAACCTCCCCCCCCCCCCCCAGCCAACCTACAACATATTTACAATTACAATCTGAAATTTGATTCACTGAATTCTCACCCTTCTTACTATCTTCACCCTTGACACCGTGGTCATTCATATCATTGTAGGCTGATGGCTGGCCATTCCCCTCAGCCCTTATCCTTTTAAGGGTGCTGGCTTTGGAGATCTATTCTGACCACTTAGTGACCTTGTAAAACAGTCTTTAGGGAAGTGGCCATAGCCACTGCACTTAAAGCATTGTGTGTGACTTACTGTGGGAAGGGCACTGAAACCTTCCTCCTGAATATATCCATGGCCTGCCACCTTTAACAACTTCTGCTGTAAACCCACCTTAGTACACATTTTTTGCTAGATATCCCTTGCAGCCCTTGCACTATCTCACATCGACTTCTGCAAGGGTATCAATACTCCTGCATTCCTTTAACAGCTGCTGTTGCTACTCTTTTCTTCAATGGCTTCTGATCCCCTTTTACCACCTCTGTTGCCCTAACTTCCAATTCATCCATCTCATCTGCAAAAAGAGACCAGTTTCACCACCTTGTTTTACTGATCCACACTATTCCATGATTCTCCACATGAATTTACTTAACTTGAAGGCCTCAGACATAACTTTAGGTTGCTTATCCAAGACCTTGCAGGCTGCCCTCTGATGAACGCATCCCTGTAAAAATTCAACTTTTCCAAGCATTGCCACAGTATGTTGTGTATCCAAACTGGCTTCTGTAAATTCATAGCAATCTAAAAGCCAAGCATTGAGCCTGTTTTGTGAACTCATCTAGAATTTCCTCTGCTTTTTGCTTCAAGTTATGCAGCTGTCTTCTGATTCCCAGGTAATTCCCGATATCTAGTCCCTTGACCAGCATTAACCTCCGCCCCCTAAAAAAAAAAAAATTATAAAAAACAGTGTGTATGTATGTTGGCAGGGCCTCAGAAGTGCATGTTATGCCATTCGAACTCACACCCCATTGCCTGAGATAATGGAACAAAATTGGCCCCTCAATCTTGGCTTAAACTAGTCCCCATCTGCATTGATGGTACCTGTGCATATCCACTAGAATATGGAACTAACTCCACCCCTATTTGTACTACAGGGGATTACATTTTACATTGCGATTGGCCTGCCACTCCTCCTTGCTAAATGAAAGATGTTGGAATCCATGAAAACTGCTTTATGGGTACTGCAGGGTAGATGCAAGGTTAAGTAATCTGACTTAGTATGTCTCACCCAATAGAACTACTCTGTAGCCCCACTGTACTCTGTAGAGGTGAATATGATACACCCATGGAACTACTCTGCATTCCCACTTCACTACTACCAGACATATTTGTATGGCAGCTTCCGACCCCATTTACATAATGCATAGTATTCTGGAATAAAGACTGCGACACAACAGCAGCTGAAGACATGGTTGACAGAATTTGAAGTAACATTTATTGAGGAAATATTGTGTACAGAATTTGTTTTGTTTCCATCACTTCCCATATATGCTAGGCTGTGTGCCATCTGAGAATATGCAAGATTTGTACTTCCCATGGTACCCTAGCATACTCCACCTAGAGCATTGATCAAAACTGCATTCACCAATGAAGACAGTGTCATTACCATATCCAAATCATAGTCCTAATGAAACAAATCCAAGTCAATTCCAACCAAAGGCAATGTTCTTTGGTAGGGAGAGCTGAATCACATAAATTTATAGTTTGTCTTTACCCAAAAGAGACCAAAATGTATGTGCAAAGGTCCATAGGGTCACAAAAGCTGTGTCTAGTTTTAACATGACAGAATGCAAAAAGCTTTGTTTAAAATTGTAGGCCTATTTCAGTTATTTGGCTTGAACAGGTGCATCATTCATGTGCATATAGGACTGTATTATTTATGAAAAAGGACCAAATTTGCAGCACATCAGATAATTTGCAAGCGCAGGTTCTAGTTTGTTGAAAATGTCAATAAAAAATCAGCATTTAAAGAGATACTAGTAGCAACCACCATCTCATCAATGATAATCATCAAAATAAAACCACAAAGTGACACCAATACCAACATCAATCCATCAATGATTGAAGTCCTGGCCCTGGCACACCTACACACTGCTGTCTCCCATCTTCCCATCCCGATCCTCAGATGAATGGGAATTTTGTCCACTAGGTGACAAAGTAGTTGCTGTCCCTTATCTGTTGTCTGTTCTCCTAGTTTATTCCCAATCTTCTCAAGTCCATCCCAATTCTCTTTTTTTCTTGGACAACAGATGTCTGAGTGTATCATCCATTCTTGACTCTGTAAAAGCTACTGCAAGAACTGTAGGGACATAGGTAAGTCCATTACATCAGAAGTAGTGCTTCTATCAGCCTACTTAGACACTTCTTTTTTTATCTATTATGATCAAACCTCTCATCATGCACTCTTCCCAATCATCACATGCAATATTCCTGCACAAGTCCTCTATTCCAAAGGACCCACCTTGTTCTTCTCTGATTTCTATAATTCTCTCTGCTCTCCTGTCTACTATAGCAGTGATGGTCATGAGCTGTTGCTTTTGCTGTGTTGACATTGACCGGTGCCATGTTCATTTATTTAATATTCCCAAAGGATCAATAATCAAATAGCCACTCTCACACAGAACCACAATCACATTGCACTCTCAGTGTTCAGTAACGCAAATGCATGAAAAATGGCCCCCAGTTAATCAATAGTTGGCATTCAAATTCATTGTCACTCCTCTGAAAATGCCACATATAATTTCTAACAGTCAAAAAGAAAACAAAATAAAAGAAGAAAAAAAAATACCCCCCCCCCAAAAAAAACATCTTCAGCATAAAAATCATTAAAAATTCTTTATTTGGTTTGGACAAATATATGAAAAAATAAACAAATAAATTAAATAAATAAAAGCCTGATTATTATAATGTCATTGTAACACCAATTCAATATGAGAAATTATGTGTAATATATCAGTGCACTTACCATGGAAACACCAACCAAAATTCACAATACCTAACTTCTCATTGTTACACCAATTCAACAAGAAAAATTGTATGTGTCGTATCTTTGAATTGAGCACAGAAAAATCTTGCCAAACTTCACAATCCCCACACTGCCATTGTAACGCAAATTCAATATGAAAAATTATGGAGGACCTATATGTGAATTTGGCAAAGAAAAAGTTCACCAAAATTCGAAAATCACCCACATAACTGTCTGAAAATTGTAGTTTAATAGCCTGTAAATCCAGAACAGATGAATCGGACCAAAATTCACAGGTTACAGGAAAAAACAATGGAAATTCATCTCACATCTAATCTGCAAAAAAATACTTGTGTATAATGTGTATGAATCCAGCATAGATGGATCCGATAAAAATTCACCACATTTGCAAACAGCAATTTAAATCACTTGTGGGCTAATATATTTACTTCAACACATCCTTACAAATTAATTCATCTGTGTACAAATCTGTAGGACTGCAAGCAAATCCTAATATTGATGTAACGAATTATTATGACCGAGTTTTCCACTAATTTTAGCACATTTGACCTAAATTATGACATAAACCACACACTATTTCCTGGCCCATAAATAAAAGTTTATGATCTTTGTGAGGTCGACACATACTTTTGGTGTCAATAAATCTTTTCACTCACCTAGCACTGGTCAATAGGTGAAATGTGACTGTTTGTTGCCAGTAGACTTCTATGGTGAGAATAGGTCTGGATCTTTCCTGGCAATGCCATAATCTCCCTTAGTAGCACACCCAAACCAGTGGCCAACTTCTGGTTCTGGGGATCTGACCTTAATACAAGTACTTTCCACCGCATTAGCATTAGAATCCCCATAGACTTGAATAGTAATCCATAGGAAAAGTGCACTTACCCATAAGTATCTGAATTGAAACAAATCGTTCAAAATCAAAACATATACACCAACTTTCAGCTTAATCTTAGTGTCGATTCTGAAGGAATAAATACTAGCAAAAACAAATGCCATGCCAAAATGAGTTACACGTACTACTATGCTTTCATATCCTGGTCCCACTTAAAAGACATTTACTTCAAAATTCTGCATGATTGCTGGTCCATGGAAGGTGAGTATACCCCACATCAACAATTTCTTTCATGTGCTTCAGGATTATCATGCCCAAAGCATATCAAGGTAAGATGTTGTCTCAGTATTAAGGTCTACATGCAAATAAATTGAAAAAGAACCAAAGGGAAACATGCAGCGAACCCCCCATGGAGCAACCAAAGTATATGAGGTTCCTGAGCATAATCTACAAAAGGTGATACACATTGATCAGAGATTTTTTTCGCTATTTATGTAATAGTTCAGTAATAGTTCTTCAAGTAAGAAACTTAAGATACCAAATCCTTCCCGATAGTTTTAATAAGAGCACATTGTGTAGATATCTTGGAATTAGGTCTGTAAAGATTAAAACCATAAAATGTTTCAAGGCTGGTACATTTTGAAGGTGTCATCTTGTGCTATTAACGTTTCGTCATAACGACTGCTTTTTGCAATTTTTGTGTTAGATTCTTTTTTTAACCCTTTCAGTGCCAACTGCGACTTAAGTAGAAGTACTTAGGAATATCTACTTTCAATTAGTGAGGGTGCTTGATTAATATTCCATGTAGAAAGACCCTTCATTCAAGTACCAATGTGCCTTAAGCAACATGGAATATAATAACCCGGGTCAACAGCTTTCCTCAGTGTGCTTTCAGTGAATTGCCCATAAAGTGCCCTGTGAAAATTTTGTGGACCAAGTCCACAGTGTGCCACTCAAATAGCTACTATGTTTATAGGTTGGTATTTAACAGTTTTTAAGCATACTTAAGAGGCCAAAAGATTTCTGAAGCAGGATTTTAAGTTTTTAGCCGTTTTTATGACAGAAATATTTCTCTACCGATAGGCATAACTGCAAGGTCCTCATCCAAATAAAAATATATGAAAAAAAAAACATAAAAGGATAAAAAAGACTGGCACATGGGGGACTCTGTGCATTCGCAGTCGCCAAAAATCAATCAACTTGTCAATCAGGCTTTACAGTCTCTTGCATGACTTTAGGCAGCAACAGTCCAAAATGATGCAGATATCATAACGGCTGCCAATTTGTCAGCAAAACCATGCATGGCTGCCGAAAGCACATGCTATGTGGTTTTTGACAGCAAAGTCATGCAAACTGTATTGACATGGATACATATCACAGAATATAATTGCAGTGTCACCTGGTGAACACATTAAGAACTAAGGGTCGCAAGCAGTGTTCCTGCGTGATATTTAAGCATTTGGGTAAGTGTTTCATAAAATATTTGCTTTAGGATTTACCTCAAAACAGAACAAAATAATCAGAGGAAAAAAAAACTGGAGTTTGATCAGTTGCACAATCTTGGCAGAGACCCACCCAAGGTACATCCCTACCAAGCTTGAAATGAATATGGCTGACGATTTTGGAGCACAGGTCAAAAATGTGAATAAACACAGCTATCTCCGTTCACTGATATACACTGGCAATTTTTTAGGGGGGGTAGGCAGCATTTGGGTGGTAGACAGCGGTAAACAGTGGCAGAGAGCAGCAGCCAGTGGTATAAAGTGGTGGTTGGCGGCAGGCCTCCAAACGCCTTGACCTGCTGTCTGCAGCTGAAATCCAATGGAAACTTTTGGAGCTCAGCAGTAGAGGGCAACAGTCAGTTGTGTGTTCGACTTATTGTATTTTTGTTTGAGGTGATACATATACACACTGGTTTGTTAGTATCCCTACGCCAATGAGTAGACTTTGAAATTCAGACAAGATAAAATAATATAAGATAGCTTTGTTTCAGACGAAAGTCCATTAATTCTCAATTACAAGGTTACAACACGTAAGACATCCATATCAAAGATAAATAAAATTTGAAGTATCAAGGTCTGTATGCAGGATTGTAGAGTTTCAGACATATGCTATGTAGCAGCTGATCAGTAACTGGTGGAAGATAGAAACTCTACAATCCTGTTTGTAATCAAGGGTGTTAATCCATCCAATGGAGGTATCAAGGAAACATGGTACACTTGCCATAGATTTCTGCCACTTCATTCCTTTTATTCATCTTAAGATAACTACATTGGCTAACATTTGAGCATGAGTATTACCAGTGTTGTAGCTTATATGCACTGTAAACTATATCTTCATATTTTATGTCACAAAGCCCAATTTTCTCAAACATATCCATGCCATTATTACAAAAAAAATCCTCTACCTTAGTACTGCACTCTCCATTCAAATCCTGCCATTGCAAATTTTGACCAAAATACCAGACACTTTGATTTTTTTCTGAGACACACACATACAGAGAGAGAGAGAGAGAGAGAGAGAGAGAGAGAGAGAGAGAGAGAGAGAGAGGCTCCTCCTTCTGAATGCCAAACCTGTGAAATGAAAAAAAAGATAAATATCATGTAACTATCAATGAATATAAAATAAAAGTTTTAAATATTTTCACAACCTGACCTCCTATTTTACATGTAATTTTACCAGTTTGAGGTGCATAATTCCAAATACATGCATATTTGCGTGGTTGTGCTTAGCTAAGTGTTGCAGCCATTTTTTTTTCTTTCCAACTGTTCCATAACATCCCATTGTCTGCCTTGCATATGGACAACGTATTCTTCTTTTGTGACTCAAGGCACAGCCACACACATAACCACCATTGGCAAATATGCAGGTACAGCTGAGGCAGTTAACAATACCATCGCACTTTGCTTGTGATAGGACAAAAACAGTTCACTGCCCAGTTGCCCAATCACACACAAAAAAAGAAAATGTTTCAACCAAAGGTATAACAATATCCACTGTCTACTATACTCTGTTGTTGTGATCCATTATAATTTTAACATATGACAGAATATCACATGCCATCATCAAGTATTTGTGACATAAAATCATGATTGTGCAGAATTGAAAAAAAAAATGTGCTCAACAAATACACAGACCAGGAAAAGACCCAACCACATCTGATTAATCTGACCATTTTGAGGCTGCTTATACGTATAATTGTTCTTGCTGGGATGCTGGTTTATACTTTTTGGTGTGATATCAATTACTTACTGTGTTGTCAAGGACCAGGTTTCCTGTGCTAAAGACAATATCATACGCATATAAGGCATGACGAGGCTCGTCACTTCAACATGTTGTCTGTACACTCAACCACATATCACCGACGAAAATTCAATGACAGATGGTGAGAGGTAAGTCAGGTGATGCAAAGTTATTATAGAAAAGATGTACCTACGTGTACGAAAACGAAATTAATTCTGTTGAAAAGATTTTTTATGATTCCTCTTAAAAAGACAGACTCCATTATTAGAAGGATAATAGGTTAACAAGACTGATCTGCTAACTGAGCTAAATTTCCAATTGGGCGTAATGGTTATAAAGTAAAAATTACAGTGGTAAACTAGTGACTAGTTATAATTTTGTCAATGTGCATAGAAGACTCCACAAAAGCACACATTCCTCTTGTACATTACATATTAAGATGGGAAGAGCACGAAGTTCAATTCAAATTACAATCTGGCTGTGGAAGGAAACAGAATTTGTCATTTTGATCAGTGTAAAGTGGGAGATCATACATTTAACCAGCAGTATAGATAACTCTGTTGAAAACCGGCCATCCTGTTTCCTAGTATAATTTATAATAATACAATATAGGAAGCTGAATAGACACCTTCCAGTTTTGTTTATTTTCTTGCTGTACAATCACTCCAAAATGAACTTGCATATTTAAAGTTTGGTCTCAGAATTAAAAATTCAATGGCTACTAAGGTATGTTTGTCTAGACCTTAGGCTCCTCATGACATAACCCATTTTAATAGCTTTATTAGAAATATCAGCAATATGATAAGCCTATCTTAGATTAAAACGTAAAGTAACACCAATGTATTTGTTGTGCTTAACATTTAGCAATGCAGGACCTTTAAAATTAATAGGAGGATGTTTTGGTAATTTCGTTTGACGAGATATCAACATATAATCAGAGGCAGAGGCCTCAAATGAGGAAAAGAAGTTCTTAGACCATTTGGGTAATTTTCATAAAAAATCTGATTCGACTGTTTTGGCTCCTTCGACTTCTACTCACATAAACGCAGGTATTATCTTCAAATAATTTAATTTTACATATGACAAGATCCGCGATAAGATCCGTGCAGTTTAAAAACATATGTGGCCCAAGAACCCTTTCTTGCTGTACATCTGCCCGATTCCTTACCGAACTAGAAAAATGTCACTTTATGACAACTCACTGATAACAGTTACAAATATGATCTGAAAATTAATCAGGTAAATTTCATGAAATGCCTCATTTTGTTATTTATACAATAACTCTAGACGCCAGACCTTATCAAGCGCCTTGATAATATCCGGCATTACAATATTAACTTCCTTAGGATGATCATTACAAGACATATTTGGTGATATAGAAATACGAATTGGAAAACAGTTGAATCACTGGGATATCAATCTGGGCTGGTGAGCAGATATAACCACTTTCTCATAAAAATAATCAAATAAATTTTTCAACACTACTACTGCTACTAGAATACTTGCTTGTTGGAAGTCAGTAATGAGATACGTGGGTCATAAATACACTAGTTGTCATAGCCGTGTTCATGAATGGAAGAAACATTTTCCAGATGGCTTTGTTCCTAAGGATAAATAAAAAAAAATTGTAAGTAGTGAAGCAACATGCAGGAGCAGCTTCCTACCGAAGCTTTACTCTACTGCAATCTGGGCCTGATATGTTTCATGTGTCCAAGCAGAGGAATGTAATCTTTAGCTTCAGCTTCATCTATACTTAATGTGTCGACCAAAAAGTTAGCGGTATCGGTTAAGTCTGGTAAAAAAGGTAAAGAGGTGTCAACCTCACATTGCTGGAAAAAAGAAAGAGTTACAAATTCCGGCCATTGCCAGACTATCAGATATGTATTAGTTTTTGCGAAAACTGGAACGACCGGTATATTTGTTTATTTGGCTATTCGGGCTTCCTTTTATTTACTCCTTAGTTACAGGGTAGCATCATGATATAAATTACACCGTTTGAAAGAATTGTCAATCACACAGATAAATATAACTGCTGTGAAAATTTGAAACGAAGCAAAGGAAACATACATCTGAAAATAACATTTTTTTCTTTATCCATGGATGCCTGTTCAGTACACAATCACTGATCTGACACTTGAATAAGAGCCAACATTATCCCCAAGTTTAATGCAAGAAGAAAGCAGAGTGGCTTTGTAAAACATGTTAAACTTGGCAGGTGTTGAAAGAGAACCCTTGCCACACGCTAAACTAGAGGAAATGACAGAGGTCGATAAGTTGTGCCAGCCCTAGGAATTGAAACCCAGTCCCAGAGGCATCAGTCCTGCTGCTTCATTACAAGACTTTCAGTACTGTCAGCGATCTCTTTCATATTGGGTTGTGCCATTACAGTATGGGGATATAGTAAAGTTTAAACTGTAGTGCTGCCAAACTTCAGTAGTCCTTTAACCACAGGGAGGCTGACGTTGTGGGTCAGATCCAGTGACTGTCTAGGCCCCAATGGGGAGCGAATGCCCCTCTAGGTCATGCATTTTTTCACAATTTTATCTCTTTCATTGCCACATTTTGGACTGAGTCAACAGCTTTCCTTGGCGACGTAAGACACAGAGAGTTTTACCCTCAAAATGACCTTTTCTGAAAAGAAATGTGTTCTTTTGCAGCCTCAATTTGAATGTATAAAAATACAAACAGAAATAACTGCTTTATTCTGTATTCAATTTGACACAAAGTGCGTAGAATAATATTTTATTGAACCCCCATTTCTGGGGAAGATAAAAGCAAGATACATAGAAATAAAGTTCTCATAGAAAATCATAAATATGATACAACATAGGATACATTTCAAATAAGAAAATATATACAACCAAGGCGCGTTCTGCCCTCCTTGATACAATGTAAAGAAAAGCAAGATAAAGAATATAGATCATAGTTATCACAAAATAACTCAAACTAAATCACAACTTCAAAAATTCCGACTGGAAAAACGGCACATCGCTCAAACATAATCAAGGGCTAAAATTTTGTTGTGCCAGTGTCCTCTCCACCCACTGGGGGTCTCTGCAGCTGGGCGACTGTAGCAGGTGACGCAGTGAGTCAGGTAACCCATTCTACCCGGTGCAGTAACCGCTGTGGTCATGCATGGGTCAGCCGCTACTGCAATACGCGTCCCTTAACAGTAAAGAAACCAGTGATACACCATTGGAAACCAGGCGATTAACCATATTGTCAATATCATTATTGCCATTAATAATAAATTGAGAAATTTCATGTATGAGTAGATATTGCAGAGGGGATTTGACATTATAAAGTCGCCTGGCGAGAGAGACAGTGTCCCCAGCAACAAAATATGAAATTGCCTCAATATCAAGGGCAGATAGGAAGGCAGTGTGGTGAGAGTATTTACCAAGACCGAGAACCTGTTTTATGATGCAACCCTGCACCGACTCCTGGCTACCGAGGTTTCTTTTTGATAAAAGTTTACAATCGGGGCCGAAAGTGAACGTTCGGATAACTCCACTCTTCCATAAATAAACTTTGGCTTCCATTGAGAGACCAAGATAACTCCAGCCAACCCTCTTGTATCGATACATGGCACGCCTGGTGGCACTGATTTTTTTCAGAAAATGGCTGTCATAATCAAACAAACTTAAATTTGTCACAACAAGTAACTCACATTCAGGTACACAGACTAGAGTATTGTCTGGATTTCCAATGTACCATGTAGGCTGGACAAAAATACTAGTTCGACTTATGGGTAAAACTTTACTTTTCTTGACACCAAAGGAAAATCTCCATTATTGGCAAAGGAAGTACAGGTACCAATGAGTGTTTTAACTCCTGTTACAGTGGACGAGATCAGTGTAATGTCATCATCACAGACAAAGTGATTGAACTTATTGTGTCCAATGTGCACACCACGGTCAATACTTCCAGTTCATTTAATAGGCCATAAATATATATGTTTTAAAATGTCGGCAAGTGGACACTACACTGACCGGTGCCTCTAGTTACATCAAATATTAAATTGTTCTTGCCTTTCAATCTAACTATTGCCTTTAAATTACTAAACAACCTATATAATAATAGCCAATGAGGTTTAGGGACAACTTATAAAATCAATTTATCGAAAAAGCCTGCAATGCCAGATTTTCTCAAAACTGCGTTCAGATACTGCCTGCTAATTTATGTGTCTCCGCTATTATATTTAAAATACACTCTAATTGGCAAGACGCACATTATGTCAAATACAGTTCACTCATATTTGATTTTTGTTGTTGTCCTTGTTCTTGTTGTGTGACGTAGGTTTTCACCCCTGTCTACTGCCTTTCCCCTTTTTTGTCTCGTTGTGGGTTTACTCTGTACTTGTCCGACTCGTTGACTGTGACCCAGCTGTTTTCCGCGCGTTCCGGCGCATATATAAAGGCGAAGAATCTTGTTGCGGCCCCCTGCTTGTCAACTGGCATTGCTGTTCACTGGGAGTGGAAGAGTTCTGTTTACGTTACCCGCTTGCGGGTGCCTTGGGACTATGTTCCCCATATATTGTACAGAATTAATGGACACATGGGAGCTAATAGTAAGTGCTTGTCCATTTCCCGTCGATTTTCTTCCAATTTTTGACGAGTATTCAACTCGTTATTTTTGCCCACGTGAAATTTGATGGAGTTATATCTGGTTTTTTATTCATGCGGTTCTTTTTTGTAGCTACATGCACGTAGGGTGCGTGCAATTGGCCAATGCACAGTTCACTTCTGTAACTAACATGAGGTGGTTGTAACGCAGACACTGCAATAGTGTTCCTGTAAGTACATTAAGAAGTTTAATTTGATATTAAAATGTAAATGTACATACTTGTATGAACTCCTAACTAAATGTACGCATCGTTCTAAAAAGGTAACTCGTGAAAACGCGTTTTACTGGGTCATGCTTTTTGCCGTTAAAGTGCGCTTACATGTATGAGTTTATGAAATATATTGAGGTTTTTCAAACTTCATGTATTGTTTGGTAAAACTTTGGTGTAATGAATGTGTGCGTTGTATGTTTATAGTAAGACTTGCCAGGACGCATATATGTCACGCTGTGTCAAGTAAGATGCACGTGTATATGTCACGCTGTGTCAAGTAAGATGCACGCGTATATGCCACGCTGTGTCAAGTAAAAGCATTATTGTAATTTCATGTGATGGTGTCAAACTAGAATTGGAGGGTTTTCTTTTGTAATATACATTTGTGCCATTCATTTGCACATAAGAATCAATATTATCGGTTTTCGTACTTGTGCACGACGTGTTGAAGGTGGCAAAATGCCAGGTAGGTATTCTGTAATATTGTAAGCATAAGTTATTCACTTTTCACGTCGTAGTTGAAAATGATTGACTGAGTATTTGTAATCATAAAGTACTTTGAAGTTTGACGGTAATCGGATCAACTTTGTGTGGTTTACAATTTTAATTCAGGGTTATGTGACAAAAGGGCCGCGCTTAATGTATGCAATTTGGACTTTTCGATTAAATGTAATCATATGAATTTATGTGTGATAAATGAATGTGGCTTGTATATGTGATATACTATGTCAAAGGTTCGATTTTGATATGGAGATACTTTATGTTATGAATGTAATTGCAGTTAATGCGATGAGCGATGTACGCTGAGCGGTAAATGGATAAAACCTGGTGAGGTGTAAGTGACCAGCGTTATGTAAAGTGTACAAGATCAACGTTATCAAAGTCAGCAGTTCTGTGTGCACTGGTAGTTGTTCCGAGTCCTCAATTAGTCCCGTGTAGTTCACACATTAAACTATAACAGACTTAAATATTCCAACTTACTAGCAGCAAGAGCATTACTTATCAATCTCATATTCGAAAATCAGTCCAAGTCTAAAACCGTCTAAATCTTGTTGAGTGTATTCACATTAACACCACCACACACTACAGCAAGACTTGAATAGCCGGAAAGCAATACATTAATAATTGAATATCTAAAGAGGATAAGACGCCTTATTGACAACACAGAAACATGACTGCCATGAAAAATAAAAGTGAGCAGCAGTTATCCCAGTGTTAAAGAAGCTGTACCAAATATCCGAGTAAACAAGAACTATGCATGATCAAAAACCTTCAATCATGAAGCAAGCCAAGTAAGAATCAGGAGTTCAAGATAGACATACCCACACCTTTATGATATTTGCATAGAAGAAGTCAACAAAAATTAAATGAGTCACCTCTCTCCTGGTTTCCAACAGGTACCAACAGAAGTTAAATAGTTTAAATTTATTTGATGGAAACAATTTAACTTTCAACTTTAAGAAATATGTTGCATCATACATACATTGTATAAAATGTCGGCTACAATTGATAGGTTTACACAAACTGAAAACACATGTAACACAAATGAAAGATTGGATCTTATATTTAAAAAATGTATACTTTTACACATTTTAAGTTTATTGTTATCATATATTAACTCAAACTTTATCCAAGTGAAATACTAAGCTTACACATAAAAGAAATCAAAATGATATATAGATGGTAGTTGAACATATAAAATTCATTTGACCCAATTGAACCATATATTGGCACCTGGCCTCCAGTTTAACATGAGGCCTCCCACCTCAGTCAAGAGGCCGGATTATATTGAGTGTGCAATTCTCATGGATTTAAAGCAACAAATTGACAAGAGGACTGTGATATACCTGTAATCCGGTTACCTTGGATGGAAAGGCTGAAGAAGTTTTGTGACATTCCGAATAATATCAAGATCACCCTCTTCTATGAATTTCATCACTAGTTGCATTATCAGCTGACACTCACATATTTTCGGAGTCAGCACTATTCAAATGAAAGTGACATAATCCACTCTTACTGAGATATCTGACAGCATGTAAGTTTGCCTTTCTCTAATTTCCCAGAGAAACATTTGCTGTATTCATAAATTTCTACCCAACAATGACAGCAGAGTTGATTACAACAAAATGCAGAGATTCAAGAACTAGCTAAACATCACTATTCATCATCCAATGTCAATGTGAAGAAATACATTTCGCACTTTTTAGTAACAGGCAGTCATCCATAAAACAGGACTAATGCTTTTAAACTACCCCCTTAACCTTTGAAATATTTTTCTAAAAATACAGATTTTGTTCCAACACACGAAAGCCAAACAACTAAATATCCAAAACTTGTCACTTGTGCCAAAGATAAAAAGAGAAAGGTTGGCCTGGCAATTTATGTTCTCCAGATTGCCAGTCAGCTCAGCACACAACAGGAGAATTTCTTTTGCAGCTTGCGCTTCAGCGGTACGTTAACCTATCACCTCAGGAGTAAAATGCCAAACAACTCTACTGGAGCAGATAAAGGTTTCTTTATTTTATAAATATTGGAAATGTGCACAGAATCAAGAGACAGCCCCAAGTGTTAATATGCCAATCTTTATGAGGAAGGAATAACCTGCAGTGTGCTCTCCATCCTCATTGCCTCCCCCATTCCCTGGTCAACCGACCACAAGATGAGGGACGACTTGAATGGATAAACACGCGTGCAGTTTACTGTCGCTGTCATACCCAGAACCTAAGACTAAGCCGCTGGTTTAACAATAATGTGGTGTTTACTAGCAACAAGTTTTGAAGCACTACCCTCCCTGGTTGACTGACTGTGAGAAAAACCATTTTTCTCCTATGGATGTATGTCTTTTACCTGTCAGCATGTTGGAATGGTCTTAAAAAACACCTTGGTCCGTAGTCAACTGACCACAAGGCATCTGAATTTCTCAATCCATGCCATAGCCTACATACCTGCATGTTGTGATGGGCATAGAAATCCAATGGCGCCCAGTGTACTAATCGCAAGGCTTCTGGAATTTTGCAACACATAGCGTAGGCTCTTTTGCCACATTAACACCTACCTGTCTTTTGGTTATCACCCTTTGCTGGCTTTCCTTATAGCTGTGGACCCATATATCCACCCCGTTGCCAATAGCCCAGATGTAGGTCTAGCAATCTGTACATTGCAATATACGCCAAAAGCTAATACAAGGATGGAAAAATTGTGAAGACATAACAATATAAGAGATAGAAGGATACTTTAAGCCAGAAAAAGTTATTCAAATTAATGTGACTATCTTCATGGTGTGCCAGTGTAGAAAACGCAAGAAATGCCCTCATTTTTTTCTCAGCAGGGACATTGTCCATAGCATGGTTATATTATGCTGATGAAACGTAATAATATGTGACAATCTACACTCAATGAGTGTCCATATGCTCACTGTTAACCAGATTCCATCTACATGAATCATTAATGTCTGTACAGCTGTTGTTGTGGGTGAACATCTTTTTGTGATATTAACTCAGCCCAAGGTCTTTGAGTCGTCTCATTGCACATCTCCAGATATCAACACAGTGGTTCACTTTAGCAGCAGGTATACATTAAAACTAAAAATATTCATTACTGCACATATTTGGATAACAGCAGGGAGAGGGTGAGGCTAGCTGGATGCCGGGGTACTTGATCTTCAAAAAACAGGGATGGTGGATGGGGAATGAGCTGGTTGAAAAGTTAACGTACCAAATACTGGCCTTGTGGAGTCCCTATGAAGCCAGCAAAGCTGAATCTTGAACTGCCAAGTCCGTCCAACTGTAAATCTTTGTAGTTTCCCCTGCTGGGGCTCACCTAAAATGGGGGTTCTGCTCAACCCCACTGAAGGTCACTGCCAAAGGTGTTCATGCAGTGAGGAAGAAATTAGTTTCTTATAGTAAATTTTGTTTTCTTTCTCAGCTTGCACCTCAGCCATACATTAACCTTTCACAGGAAGTAAAATGCAAAACAACTGTACTGGAGCAGAGGAGACAAAGGTTGCTTTATTTTATAAATCTGGGAAACATG
Source organism: Hermodice carunculata (assembly GCA_964020975.1). Taxonomy (NCBI): domain Eukaryota; kingdom Metazoa; phylum Annelida; class Polychaeta; order Eunicida; family Amphinomidae; genus Hermodice; species Hermodice carunculata. The sequence goes on along the minus strand of OZ026628.1, from coordinate 30,800,040 downwards.
TATAGAATCCACTGTTGCTCTAGGTATAAATAAGGCAAATTATATGAAGAAGGAATAAGCTGCAGTCTGGTCTCCTTTGTTGTTGTCCCCCTATTCCCTGGGCAACCAACAACAAGATGAGGGACAACCTGAATTGAGAAACAGGCCTGAACCTTCCTGTTGCTGCCATTACCAGAACCTAAGACAAAGCCACAACCACAGGGTGTGTCCTAGCAACAGCTTTGAGTGTCCCTACCTCCACTGTTGACCAACTACAAGAAAAACTAACTCCCTCCCATGGTTGTATGTCTTTTACCTACCAGCCCGTTGGGAAGGGTTTACAAAAGCCCTTGTCCCTGGTCAACTGACCACAAGACTTTTGGAATTAATCAACTGATCCCTTAGGCATACATACCTGCTTGTTGTGATGGGCATACAAAATCCCCTTGGCCACTCGGTCAACTGAACCCAAGGTTTCACTAATTTCTCAACCCATGTTGTAGTTTTTTTTTGCCACATTTACACCTACCTAAGTCTTGGACTTACAATAGTTATCACACTTTGCTGGATTGAACTATAGCTGTGGACCTGGTTATCTTTGACAGCTGCAAGAGACATTCCCACAGAGGGGAGAAAAAACCACAGAAACAAGAGGTGAGAGGGGAATGATGAGAAAAGAGCTTATGAAAACACTGCTTCAGCCTGCCAGATGTACTGTACAAACTCTTTTGATTTCCATTGACCCAAATGTTGAATTTGGCCATCTGACAAACTGTCTCTGCCGCATGGGTAGCAGCCACTAGGTGGACAGAATGAAAATTGTACCATTTAGGATCATAACCACAGTATTCAAGGGTGGTAGACAGAATGGAGGCAGATTTTCCATGTGTTATATGTTGGCCAGATTGGTCCAGCAAATTGGACCCTGGGTATCTGCCCCTTACTTTTGTAATGGCAGAGAAAGTCTGCCAGCAGCTTGGATTGGATTGATATGGCTAATTTGGATCCGACTGTTGTGCGGTTTTTATGTCATTACACTGTAGAACTTGGTCATGATGCTTGTTGGACAGTCTAGATTCCCCCATGTATAGAAAAGCATAAAATGCCAAACAAAATTCTTCATTGTATAGGTTGCACAGATTGCTTGAGTCAAAATTGCTTTTTGTGCATCAGAAAGTTTCCTAAACAAAATTCTGCCCAAGGGTTTTCCGCCATTCAGTTTTTTTAAGGTTCAGTCATTTGCAGGCTCCAAGCATCTTCGGAACCTGAAATAAATGTGAGATCTGGTAATTTTGAAGTATGTGCTGGTAAGCAGTTCCTGACAGGTGAGATGCAATAGTGTCTGGCATACAATTTTGAATATCAAGGAAAGAGATGAAAAGTAGATTACATTTTCCTCTGACAAAAGCAGGATGCAATTTGCATCCCAAACGTCAAGATAAAATTTGGAGTAAAAGTTCCAGGGGTTGGCAAAGGACTGTCGAGGTGTTGGTCACAGTGATGCCTCTAAGAGTTGGCTTCTGGTTTATTTCCTAGGCCATGATTTAGAAGACAAAAGTCTCATTTGAAGGTCAAACAATACTTTTATCTCGTTTGACCTTCAAACGAGACAAAAGATCGGCATTAATATTCAAACAGCACGTTATATGCCTGGCCTTTAACATTATGTTGTCCTTCAGGCATGCCAAAACCATGGGTCTGGTTAGGGTTATTGAGTGTTTGTCTTTGAATACATTTGATAGGTAGTTTGAACCACAGACTGGTTGTCCAAAATGAAAGTTATACTATCGTTGTTCATGAGATGACCATACATAGGAACTGCTAACATTATGGGGTATAATGCTAGGACTTGAATATGGTATAGTTTCATGCCTGCCGGCCAGTCTGAGAAAAACTGGTATCTTCTGTATATTCGGGCAAACCCAAGGGGGCTGGCTGCATCTGTGTAAAGTTACATTTGTGGGGAAGCCAAAAATGTTCCATCAATACAAAATGACTTACCATTGAAATACTGAAGAAATGCAACCACACTTTAGGATCTGCATGCACCAGAGCAGTTATTGCAATACAGTGCATTTGATGTTTTACTCCTTTAGTTAGATCAATCAGTCTTCATAAAAAGACTCTACCAGGTACCACACAGCAGGTAAAATTTAATAGCCCTACTAGGGATTAGATCTCTTTCAACACGACTTTTTTTTCTTATGGGATATATTTTCAATCTGGGCAAATGACTGTCGCACGTTATTGGGGGCAGCCGGGCCTCAAACACCTTTGTGTCTAGCTTTATGCCTTAAAAAGATAGGCATGTGCCAAGTCCTACTGATTTGTCTTACATGAGGGGAATTACTCATGAAATGCACATATGTTGGAACTTTAGAAAGTCTGCCTGACAAAGATGGAATGAGGCTAGTACCTTACAAAAATTGTCTAACACATGATGTATATATTTTATTCTGAATCTTGTATATGGAATCCACTGTGTTACTGTGCAGAAATGTTCAAAGAGTGCGCAACTGTACCTGCTGCCCACTGGGAGAGATTTTCAAGCTGCAGGAGCATCCGCCAAAGATCATACAATATATTAGTTTTTTAATAAAACAGGACTTAACAACGGTTTTTTGATATCGAAATTAACATCACCAACAGTTGGATACATAACAGAAGCTAAATCTTTGGGAATTCCATCATTCAGGCATGAGCTCAGTGTGTAGGATTCATGATGGATCATCCTGAATTCGGCGAGCTTCCCTTTTGGTACCACACCAACAGGACGAAAATATCAAGGGGGGGGGGGGTTAAAAGGTCCTGCAACTCTCCCATTTAAGACTTCTTTTTGAAGTTTGTTATTTATGATTTTTTTTGATAGATCATGACATTTTATGTACATTACAATCGGTCTTGTTCACAGTGTCAAAGACAGAAAAACATGCATGATTTTAATCTGGTAAAAGTGATAGGCATCACTTTTAAAATGGAGCTCTGCTATTAGCACAGGGAGTAAGAAGACACAAACCCTAGGAAGTCAAATAATAACTTCAATAATGCGACTTAGCAGTCAAAAGGTGAAAACAGGAGGGAGTGAATGTCATTAACATTATGTTTTGTTGCACAACAGAATGAGGAAACATAGCCATTGAAGACTGTGGATGGGCCTAGAGCACTCAGTTTTAGGCCTACCAAAGATCCAGTCACTTGGGCATTGATTGATAGATCTACCAGGCCGTAAAACATGCTCCTGCAAATATAGCGCACAATAAATTATTGGCACAGGACACGGATGTCACAGTGTTGACCTTTGGAATTATAGTGGTCTTAGCAGCCGGCAGCGTGATGGACATTAGTTGAAGTGCATGCTGGCTGAGAACGACAAGATGGCCAGGTTTTGGGCAAATTTCAAACCAGGATGTGGTTCCCAAGCAACCTTGCCTCTGCTGACTTGAGGACATCTAAGATTTGTCAAGAAACCACACACCACATGTTGCTGATTATGTCAGCCAAAAGCACTGCTCTTGACAATGGCTATGATCCAATGACCAGTCATCAGCATTATGGTAGTTTTCTATGCACACATGTGGACGACAAAATTACCAGCATTATATTCATGAAAGTCTACCTTCACAGTCTGCTTCTGAGCAAGAGCAGTGCGCAATGGGAAATTAGTTCAGGGGAACAACCTAAAACCAAGATTTTTTCTAAAGGAAATGGTCGCACAGGTCAGGTAGCCCTAGTGGGCATTACTTGTACATTAGGATCCGATGTTATTACAAAAATATGATGGCAGATCAGAGCCATTGGTCCCTAAATAAAGTAGATAAAATGTATTTACAAGGAAATCTGTCTGGGTGCAACGAAAGTGTCTTCTTATCAAATAAGCTTAGGAGATTTCTCAGTTTGGTACCAGTGGGCGATATTCTGGCATGTACTGTGTTCAATGAGGACTTGCCTAATTTGCTTTCATGAAAATGCTACAACATTGGTTCATGGTTCACTGGATGCAGCCATATAAAAAAAACAATAAATTGATTTCAGAATAGCATCTCTATCTTAAATATGTTTTAAACTATTCCAAAATTAAATTTTATATGTTTAATGAATGCAGCTACGTCATTAATCCATAAATTGAAACTGGGATGGCTTTGGTATCTATAAAATATTCAAAATTAAAATATTGTATATATGCCTAATTTGCAAAAATTGAAATGTTACAAGTCTGGTTCAAGGCTCGTAAGATGCACCTATATCATAAAACCAAAGATTGACATTGGAATGGCATCTTTTCTGTATAATACTATTTAAAGTATTAAAAGTTTGAATTTTGTGTAAGTGCCAAATTTTCATAATTCAAATGTTTCGACTTGGTTTATTGAATGGGTGAAATTTCACAAATTTGTAAATTGAATTTTGAATAATACCTCTTCCCGTAATAGTCTCAAAGGTACTCAAGATTTATTTTTTTTAAATGGCTCCAGTTAGCATAACTGAAATTCAATCTCATCTACCGGCCATTAGATTGGCAAATGTGACAAACCCATTTGTGTAAGTTGGAATTATGTGTCTGGCTACTTTAGTATGAAAGCTGGCGAGCTATCAAAATGGTAATTGCTGCTGATTTGCATAAATTTCAACATCTGATTTTTTACGATAGAGGGCACAATTCCATGACAAATTTAGTACATGCAAAGACCTTCATACAAAATGTATCAAAAACTAAGTTTCAACAAGTCTTTCCTCGTTATGGTACATTTGCACTTCAAACATGTTCCAGGTTGCAGCTCTCAGAATGGCAATCATCCTTATCCATGACCATTATTGCTGATGACTATACTAATGTTCTACAAGGAAGTAACACTACAGAACACTTCCTAAGAGTGGACTAGCATAGTCACCAAGCAAGGCTTGCTCGTTTCAGTACTCAAAATATGGCATGTTTGCAAACTCGACAAATCGACATGTCAAGAAGATTAAGAGGTAACAAGTGTAACCTGCATTTTGTTGCCTGAACACGTGAGGCCTAGGCCAAGTTATTCTCAAAAGCCAACATCCATCCAACCTGAGCTTTGTCTTTTAGAGCGAAAAGAGAGAGAGAGAGAGAGAGAGAGAGAGAGAGAGAGAGAGAGAGAGAGAGAGAGAGAGAGAGAGAGAGAGAGAGAGAGGCAATGACAAATTGCAAGTGAGTAGCGGAATTAACACTTTGGCAAGCAAACATTTCATTACAAACTTAAAATTACATACTGAAACACCACATGTACATCCCTATCACAATAATACAGAATAGCTTATCTAAAGTTTCATTTCAAGGCTATGCTTCTAAACTGCTCAATAATTTTCTTTCCCAGCCAGTATGCAACCGAAATGTAACATAGTTGGAAAATGAGTAGTTTTGAATATTATGCTTACCTTACGTAATCAGTCCTTTATATCAAATATTGCTAAACAAAAGGCTTTTTTTAACCTGACAACATTCTGTCTGGAGTGGTACTAGCAGGCTAGCATTTTACTGAAAAGTGTTATGTATCGGTACAGAGCTACCTGGTGATATTGGTAATGTCAGAGAGTACATAACCAGTGTGACTTTGTACTACTGTAGTGACTACTCTGATGCACTACATGCTTATGATTGGGTTTCATTGTGTTTAAGATGTGTATTTGTGAGACGTTTGTGTACTTATTAGGTCTAAGCCTATTCTAGCTAGAGCCAGCAATATTCCTTTGCGTGGATTTAGCGCATCAGTGGCCCATGTAAACTGAAAATTGTCTCTACATCAGGACTACATTGGTCATATTTGGTTAATGGCAATACTGATGAAAATGTGCTACAAATAGTACTGTATTCGTGTATTTTTTTTTCTTTGAAATTTAACCTTGTTGAATCATTCCCTTAAAATTGACAGCAGAGTAACAGGGATCACATACTGCCAATGACCAAGAAGAAAATGATAAACTTCCTGATTAGTATTCCAGTATAGACAAGTCTTACTTCTGGCTATATGATTACAACTTTAGCGCTGAAAAAGTGAGTCAATATAAATTGGTCTATTTTGTTTACTATGGCAATAGACTGGACGATATATACAAGGTACACAAGCTGTCAATGGCCAAGAAAAAAATCAACTTCCTGGCTCGTCTACACGCATATGCAACAAATGACAAAGCAATTTTTAATAATCCTGACGTTAAATGATAATATAATCTTCTTTTCTCAGGGCAGGCTAAGTGCGGTACAGATAATATGGAGCTCGTTCACTGTGGCGGCATGATGAATGATATTAATTGTTGCAAGATGCAAGCTGAAGTTTTCAGTGAGGATGTTAGACCATATCAGCACCCAAAAGAAAAAAAATTGAAAGTGAAACTTCCTTTTTATTTAAAAACATAAATTAAGCAAAACTGCATGAAGAATAGTGGAAAATAGGTTTATAGATAAATGTACCACAAAAAGCTAAACCCCTCAATACACGAAAGTGATGCAATACAAATATTTACCAGTACAGTAATAAGACGATTATAATACACTGACGCTGTATTCTGTGCTAAAGTACTGTTCCAAATTGTTCCTAATCCCATGTCTTTATATGTGTGATGCAATGCGCATACATTATATTTACTATGAAAGTGTTGATTCACACTTGCATTTGCAAACATGACTTAGCTGAAACTTAAAAAAACAGTAATTTGCAATAGAGTTGGAGAAAGTTTATGTCACATTGTGATACATGTTGTCCCAACGTAATGCTTCATGTAGCACTACGTTTTCACTCCATGTGCTACAGAGGGTATATCTACACTTAACTTTGTGTTTTTGACTTGTATGTCCATGCCTGAGACCATCAGGTCTTCCCGATATTAATTTTGAAGGAATATTTCCAGTATTAATTTTCATGTTTTATTTTCTTGTAAGTCAACCGGAAACCTTCCAGCTACCATTGACTGAAACCATCATTGGACATCCACTATTACAATGCGTTTGAAATATGGTACTTATAAATGTAGCGAGTCTCGGTTCAATCCAGGTTGCTCTGCCATTTTTTTCAATAGTTTATTTGAGTTCCCAAAATAACAAATAGTCATATACATAGACAAAATAACCGCCGGCCTGTAGCAAAAATACAATCACACAATGAATAAAAAAAAATTCAGAATACAATATAGCTTTGTTGATTCAGATACCTAAATCATACACAAATAATATCTTTTGCAAACATCGCCTGTAATCGAGTGATTTACCCCAATTTTTGACAAACTGCATTCAATGAAGTGCTCCAATTTATATACAATTGCTGCAATTTACTAATGCCTGCATTTATGTGCTTATACACTACAATTTCTTCCTTTCAATAGGTGTAAAAAGTTAAAAAAAATTGATGATCAGATTTCTTTTTCTGGACATATACATGTATATAACATTTCCCATACAGTATACAAAAATTCATGGAAATCTTTGTGGCTCATCATAATAACCAAAAGACAATAGTTTCTTGTTAATTACAATATTTTCAGTAAAACCAGGCTCTCTTTTTAGTTGATCCTAATTTTTTTTTTCGGTTGGGCATTCGCAAAATTTATGAATAATAAACTATTAACCATTTACACATTTTTCACTACTTTTGTTTTCTGTAATTCTCATTTTTAATTGACCATGACTTAGTAGCAATAAGTCTGTGTATTATTTTGAATTGAAATGCAATTATTTAGTTTCAAGAGTTGTTTTGAGTGCCGTTTTTGTGTGTGTGTGTGTGTGTGTTTTGTTTTTAATTCAGATTAAATAAATCAGGACAGGAATCCTACTATTTTTAATACAAGTTGGTTCTGCTGAGCAGTTACTTTTAACAAATATCCAATATATGTATTTGCTTTTTAAGTCTTCCATAGGTAGGAATTTACCCACTTCAACAAATTTCGAGGACATGTTCCTAATGTTTCCATCATTATGATCTTTTAAAGCATTTTCCACTGATGTGGTTTTGCAGAGCCTACCTGCAAATACTCTAAAAAGTTGGGTTCAGAGTTAAATTTCGTATGCATCTGTTCCAATGTAAGAAACCCTTCATTTTCATAAACAATATCATTGATGTACATAATTCCACTGTCATACCATTTCTTATAAAAAAAATTCATTTTGAACTAATATGTTTTTGTGGAACCAAATGACGTCTTTACTGATTAAAACATATTTGTTAGGAGGAAGGAAAGATCGAAATTCGTTCCGAGCTTCATGATGTGTTTTTAAAATGTAGGTATATTTTTATAAGTTGAACTGACATAGGGATTTTGCAATAAATCAGAAATAGATACTCCAGGAAAGAGTTCTTGTGGAACATATTTCCACATAGCTTCTTCGTTACATTACATGTGTTTGCCCCATGAAATTAGTAGAGATTTACACTGTAACTCAATGTTAAAACAACTGTTAAACCACCATCCGGTCCTTTCTGATACATAATAACATTTTTAACGTTTGGGATATTACTTCCCCATATAAATGTGTTGATTGCATTTTGCACCTTTGTAATCATATCAGTGGTGAATGAAACACGTGAGGCACCACAACTTAACTTTGAAGTACCCAAAGATTTCATGACCAAAATTAGTATTACAGATAGATCTCTCATTTCCTAATGTTTGAAATATCTTGCATCAAAAATGCTAGCATTAAGAATAAAAAAATATTTACCCAAGTTAATTAGTGGTGATCAAACTGGTTGATACAAGTTGTACTTGACATTTAATGATGATATTGGTCGCCAGTTTTTTCAAATGGAGTAAATCTTTGTCTTTCTTTAGGGAAAGGAGATATTACACCACGTCTCTGATCTCTGATCTACAAATAACAGACCCTTCTCAAAAGCAAAATTGCAGCTACCAATTAGCAAATGTTCAATTTCTATCCGAAAAAATAATAGAAAATTCTGCTTAAAAACATAACATCCAGGACTTTTATTTTTTTTAAATGTTTAATCGCATTAACACATTCACTCCCAGTATTTTGCTTAATCCATTTTTCCTCATGTGACAACATTTAAATAAATAGATTATCGAACAAATCATGAATGATGGGGTTTTCTGGTTCAGATGGATCAATCTTGGAAGAAAATAAATTCTCATAAAAATAATTTCTTATAAAATTTCTTGAAAGTCCTGAATTTCCCTTCCATTTGCATTAGTTAATTTTGTGATACATTAACGTTTCCAATTTCGTTTTTCGAGACACATGTAGTATTTCGTCCTTCCCCCCCCCCCCCCCCCAGCTTGTCCACATCATCTGGCATGTGATCTTATCATACCACCTTCCGTTTCTCTGTTATATATTTCATCAAGTTCTGCCTGTACTAAGTCAATCCTGTTTATTTATATCATCATTAGGGGATGTTGCCACATCTGTGTGCAATTTTCTGATCCTTTGTGTTAACTCATTTTCTTTCTTCTGCTTCTGCCTTGCTTTTCTTTTAGCATAATGTGGAAACCTTAATTTTGCATTTTATAATATCCCATTTCCAGCTCTTGTTTTCTAAATCAATATAATTTTTCTCTTCACTTTTTATTAGTTCTTTGGCTTTTAGCTACATAAACTTCATCTTTTAATATGCTACAGTTAAATTTCCAAAACCCTGGACCCCTCCTCTTATCGTTTGAGCCTTTAGGTTCTATGCTTATAAGGCTATGATCAGTTTTAATTGAAGGTGCTATTTTAGATATGGTCACTTGTGGACCAAGAAAACCAGAGACTAACCAGAAGTCCGATGTACATTGGATCAATGGATATTTGGAATAACACATTTGCATTGTATTTGTTTCTTTTTGCCCACAACCACTTCCTAGTAGTTATTACTCTATTCCGCAGTCAGAACTATTTACTCTTCATACGCTAACATGTCCCTGTCTAACCTATGTACATATAGAAGTACTATTGTCCATATTGCACACATTCCTCTGTAAAATTTTGACATATGATGTATAAGCCCAAATAAATTAAAGGGTCTTCAGCGGGTAACTACTCGACATGTTTCGAAGTCTTTTACCCGTATAAATATTTCTGGATTTTTAGCTCTCCTTATACCCACAAAGTTAAATTCCTCTATAAAGTTAAGCAAGTCTGTACGGTATACAGATAGAGTTTCTGTACCACCTCTTTTATCTATTGTTGGGGATAATACAGTATGAAAGTTCCCCCCCCCCAACATAAAGTTACTGTGCAGGTTGGCCACCAGGTAAGTTCTCAGATCAGCCAAGAAGGCCACTTGATCAGATACATGGTCCTTGGTATGGTCATAGATATTCACCAAAAAGAAGTTTTTTACCATCAATTTCTGTTTCAAGCAAAATATGCCTACCACTGGTATCACAAGTGCAGTTATTTATATTATGGTTTATATTGAATTACAAAACAGTATAGTAAGACCCCTGCTGTCTTTAGAACCATGCAAAAAAAGAAGCAATATCTTCACCCTATTCATTTTTCCAAATGCTTTCATCTCCAGAACAGCTATGTGTTTCTTGTAAAAATATGATGCCTTGACTGAATTTTCTTAACCAATAAGTTTCACAATAACATTACTAACATTTTGAGGAACTCTTTTACAAAATGGTACATATATATAAAACGAAATGACACGAAATGAAAATAAAGTGTAACAACTACAACATAGACAAAATAGTGAAGCAACATCTTGTAGAACAAAAATACCATTTTGACAGTTGAAGTGTTATAGCATCTGTGGACCACAAAGAAACAACAGGATGTCACATACTACCGGAAAAGCAACACACATGTGAAGTATGGTTGCGGGGGGGGGGGGGGGGTGCCTATATATTGCTTAGAACAAATTTACTGTCTGCTTTGACTATATATTTGTATGGACTTAAGGTACAGCTCATTGTGGCAAAACATCTGTAAGGAATTGAAGTAAGGTGGCTCATGTCTTGTAAAGTAATTGCCTACCAAGTGAATTTTTGGTGGAACAATGTTGACTGAATCTGAAATGCAAGGGAGTCTGTCATACCCCACAGCAGATGATGAAGCTTATTTTATTTAGATATCATACTTTTACAGGGCTTCTCTATAGCATAATCACGGTCAAAGTACTTTTTAGCCACCATCCAAAATCCTTGTGCAGACTTAGACTGCTAAGAAATTAACTTTATGTATGTTTTCAATCCATCCTAAATTTAAGCAGGATATACACAAAGATTCCATACAAATACATTTTGATAATATTTAGGTTGTTATTAAAAAACACACCTGTGTTAATTCCTGGACCAATACTTGGGATAACTTGAAGTATACATAATTGTTATATGGATAATTGGTAAACTTACATGTTACAACATATATACCAATGTGTACCAAAGTTTAACATGTAAATTTTGTAGAATGTATGCAATTGGACATTGTTTGTTCACATTAAAATAAATCAAAGTAACCCATAAAGAGTTGTGGTGTTGACCAAAAGGTAAAGCCTAAGACCAGTTATCACCGAGCATATTTTCCCATACAATAGTATAATATATGCATACTTATATTTCATGTAAAGCACAACAGTGATTAATTGTTTCAGTTAAATAGAGACCTTAAATTATCATAACAAAAAATTAATTTCAATATAATAAGGACCTTAAATGATAGCAAAATTAGTTGAATAAATGGTAAAGACAACATACAATTTATATATTTCTGCTTTCAAACATTACATGTAATGGCGCAGAACATGAGGTGTTTACACAAAATCACTACTCCAAAATTGTATTAATCTTGGTACAAAATTAGCACTTATTTTATACCTCAATGAAGTGCTCAATGAATACATGTAATACCCAATTCATCAAACTTAAGGCGAAGCTTAAATTGTTGGTTCATATGTAATGCTTTCTTTAAGTACGTTTCAGGAATTTAAAAAAAAAAACCAACAAAATCTTAAATAGGACACCATGTGACACTACCAAGGGTGAGAAAGTTGGTATTGCAAATATAATAGTGTACAGAGGCTGTAATTAAAAGTGCAGTAAGTGTGTAACTCATGTTTACACAATTAAGGACAAATGTTGATTTCCATAGTCTGACTTAGAGTTGAAAAACAAGAGACACATATGCCTAATGCTCTGCTGGCATACTGGCTACTTGGTACCTGGTCACTTCAAAGTTGTGATTCCTCAAGTGGCTTCTGAACATATAAAGCTTATGTTCATTTATTGTTTTTTTCCACCAAATGGCACTTTTCTCCACATGTAATCATGGCTTATTTGTGCAACTCCTGTGATGAATATTTATGCAAGTACCAAGACAACAATGAGTGAGTTCTTAATAAAAATACCATGTTTACCCAGATCTTCTAGCATATCAGCATCCGTACGTTTGTACATGTACAAAGCCTGCTTTAAGCACTTAACAAGGGTGAAAGTGTTGATGCCACAAACAATGTTCGATATGAAGTAGTGTGCTGATGCTGTGAATGTGTGCCAAATTACGGAAAATTAAGCACATGGAAATTGACATGATGACATGACTTTATATACATGACTAGAGTATTCTTGTACAACTGAGCTCAGCATCAAAATATGTGGTAAAAAAAAATCAAAACGGAAAAAAACAAACAAAGCAGCAAATTCATTATTAGTACCCACAATTGACAACATATGATGATTACCATAATTATAATTATAAATGAGTGTGTGTATTTCCAAAAATATAAGTATGGACCACTATGCACATATGCATCCATGTATTGGAACTCATAAAATATCAAATGTTAACAGATGTTCAGTTGTTCTCCAATATTCTTAATACATGTTAATGTACCATTACAGTGACTGTTGCAGAGAGAATGGTGGACAATGATACTTCAACATGCCAAACTATGCAACACCTCTGCTCTTGAAATTTGTATCAAATAGTCATCTTGATAGTAAGGCTGCGTCAAACATATGTGGCAAAAGCATAAGGCAATAGTTCAAGTAAACAAAACAAAATTGCATAAATAGTGTATCATTTATCTGACGGTATTAAGTTGTTTTGATTGAGAGAAAAAAAATGAGTAGTGACAATATGATGAAACGTTTGGCAAGTTCATTACAAATAAAGCATGTTACAAGCAACCAAATAGTATCATTGGGTAAATAGGTAGACCTTGATCTATCTTTGGTCCAAATGTTTGATTACAAGGTCTGCGAGTTTAGTGTCTTGATCATTCTATCATTCTGAACTCAGATTCAGCACTTCTTCAACAGTCTGTCCATACTTGATCTGATGCACTGCAGTAGAGAAATGTCTCTTGAAAAATACTTTCTCCTTCCAAATCGATGCATCAGCTACATGACCATAATTTTTACCTCTATTGAATAGAGTAAGTATACCACAGTATAAATCATTTGTAATTGTGATCCTGGTGGTTTTTTAACTTCCGTCCGATGTTCATCACTGACAACTTGTTGGATCTGTGCAGAAAACTTCACTATAATTGCCTTAGGCCTATCTTGGTTACGTCTCCCTGTTGTGAGGGCTGCATCAGTGCCTTTCTTCCTCAGGTCACTGCCCAGTTTATCTTTAAACAAAGACAGAACTTTCACTACAGGATTCTCTTTTTATTCTTCCTGTGAACTGAATATCCGTACACTCGATTAATGTGAGTACTTGTCAATCTGCACAGCATGAGCTTTGGCCTCAGCTATTCTTGCGGTCAGTTCTTCATGAGCAACAAAGCTGATTTTGACTTGTTCTATTTAACTTTTGATCTGCTAATTAAGATCCTGATGAGTGACAATATCATGTTTGATTTCATGTACCTCGGCTTTTACTTTTTTCTGGAGGTTGGCTGTGGTAGCAAAGTCTTTGTTGACTTTATCTATTTCTGTTTCCATATGTTGTTTAATATCATTCTTCAGTGCCAGCAGCTGTGGATCTGTTGGGGTTTTATGGTTTTTGTATTGCATTTTCGATCATCTGTTTCATTTCTGCGTATAAACCCACTTTCAGTTCCTCCATCTTGGCCTCCAACATGGTTTTCATCTGCTATATATCCCCCCATTTTTGACTGGGCAGTGGAAACAGGGCCCTCAGTTTCTAGATCACAAGGTCCCACATGATCTCCCTCTGATGAGCTAACTGATAACAGCTGTTTCAATCTCTTAAAATCCAAATGCGGATCGCTGGTGCATGAAGTTGAGTCAGAACTGTAGTGTCTGGGTCTCTTTGGGGTAGCTTGACCCCTGCTACAAATAAGGTCTTATGCTTTATATTTTGCACTCCTGAGCTTGTGGAACCAGCACAACTAGGCATTGTTCTCAGCAATACCCCAAGTACAAACAAGTCAATGTCAAGTGAAAGTCTTATACAAGCTGGAAACAGAAAAATGTCCTGGTAGAGGCACTTCAAGGTTGGGAAAACATTCTGATGATCTTTGGCACACAATATGCTGACTTGGAGAAACTACTTGGTGCTTAGGGGCAGGCAGCCATGTTTTCCCTCCAGGCAGGGTAAGTACTATAGTAACCACATAGCAAGTCAGGCAAAGTTGCACTTACAGTTCTAGACCTTTAGATGAAACATTTGACATGGAAGCACGGACCACTGAGGATAATGACATTCCTCTTTAAATTTTTGGATGGGTTACTCTTCTTAAAAATAATTGCTGATTTAGTGCATGATCTTAGGAAAGCCAAGCTGGCTTGTTTGCCACCAGGTGGCCCTCCCCTGTTGCTCTACCATCTCCTATTTTTACTTTATCTGACAGGCAGACTGGCAAATGTGTATTCCTGATCTCACTAATTAAAAAGGAATGCATTAACTATTCCAGTGTTTTATTAAGAAGTGTGGTAATAAGTACATTTTCGATGTAAGCAATACTATCTCGAAGGTATCACGAGAATGCGTCAAGCTACAACCGTTGGAATCTACTGCAGCTTTTCTACTATACAGTGCACACCTCATAGTAGCTACATATGCTGAGAATGGGTCAATCGCCAGTGCCTGCCTACATCTGAAAGTTTCAGTAAGTCACAAGGTCTACCCAAACTGTTTTTGCCAGGTTGAATAATATGCAACTAAAATGCATCCTTAATGACCATATTGCAGTCAACATGTATTTTGACTATTTATTTTCTTCCATCCAGAAAGGCCATGCTCTCTGTGGTTCATGCTTCGGAAGCAGAACAGGGCTCAGGAGGGCCCCTTTTTTGTTTTTGTTTTTGTTTTGTTTTGTTTTGTTTTTTTTGGGGGGGGGTGGGGGTTGGGTTTTTTTTTTAATTTTGTTTCATTTTGTTTTGTTTTGTCTTGTTTTTTTTGTTGTTGTTTGTTTGTTTTGTTTTTTTTTTCGGACCAATTATCAGGGGTTCACTGTCGGAAAGTCTCGCGCATCTGGACCTGTAATCGTCTATTTCTTCATGTATATTTGACGTGTCAGAATGCCAATGTTGTCAACGTGCGCATGTTTCCAATGAAGTAAGCTTTGTGGTAATACGTAAGTACCCATAAATGTATATATATATGTACTGCTTGTACATTACTTTCAATATCTGCACTGTAACACATTCTGACACAATTTTGCCTATCATATATTCTTAATGACTTTCTGATCGCTGTCTCTCTCTCTCTCTCTCTCTCTCTCTCTCTCTCTCTCTCTCTCTCTTTCTGTTTTGTTTTGTTTCGTTTTTTTTTTTGTTTTTTTGAACAGATGGCGCGGGACGTGGTGAGGTACTATAATAGTGACGAACTTAAACTTATGCGACTAACATATCATAAATATGCATATGGTTGTACGGGAAAGATTTATATTTCGTTATCCCCTGTAAGATTGAAACCTTTACATCATGTTGCACGGTCGTGATTTTGGTTTAGATATATTTTATACGTATTTACATTTTTTGAGTGCAGGTCCTCGAAAACAGCTGTTTTATATGATAGCGCACAACTGTTCATTATTATCGTTCTCTTGTGGTGTGTGGAAGGAGGTGTCTACGTTATCACATTGTATTGTACAGTTGATATATTAATACCGCATCTATGTACTGCCAGTGTTGCTTTGCAAATGATGTAAACTCATGCGTAATATTCTGTTGCTAATAAAACCTGGTTTTACATTCCTGATCATCCACTCTGGTAGTGTATCCAGTATCCATTTTTCATTGATTTAAGAGGTCTTGTCAAATTACAGGGCCAGTCACCCTGTAGCACCATTAATACTCTCAATATTCAAATTTGCTTTATGGCAGGACTATTTGTATGAGTTTACGGCTGTGCTACCTTCCCTCTGCTTTACGTATCTAACAATTCAATTTGTGATTTTAAACCTATTCCATGGATGTATGGGCAGCATGATTCTGTATTGTGTAGACATAATAGAAGTTTACGAGGCACACTCAAGTTCTGTGCACTTTCATGTATCAAGTATTATATTGGGTAGTTCATTCCTACTATCAACCTTTATTCATTACTGTTAATCTACTACTTTTACTCCTGATACCGGACATGTGTCCCTGGCTACAGAATACAATATACATTTGTACCACAAACAGTTCGATGATTTGCTTAACCTTTTGTTATACGTGGCTGCTCTACAATTGCTGATCTCTGGTAATGTACATCCAAACCTGGGCCACATTACTCTATTTGTAGATTTGACAATTTGTCACGCTAATATAATAACGCTTGTTCATCAGATGACAGACTAAGATGTATCAAATTCTCTATGGTCGACGATTTTGACATTATTGCCCTCTCCGAAACTCTCTTCACCCTGCAAGTTCATGTCGTAATTTAGACTTACAATGTTTTTACCCAATTTTTAGGCGAGACAAAACTACAGGTATGCGGGGCGATGTCGCTGTGTTTGCCTCAACAACACTGGTTAACAAAATACGAGCTGATCTTTAGAGCCAATACATAGAATTACTTTGGGATGAAGTCTGATTACGCAATAACACGTTTTTGTTTGGTGAGTCTATCGACCACCTCCTGTACCGGTTTGTTTCTGGAACTATTTTCAGGACTGTGTAGACTAAGCAGTTAAAATTATGGTGTGGAATAAATTGCAATTATGGGTTTTATAAATGCATATCATAATAAAAACAATGGCAGAAAAATTTTCGATTTTTGTATGACCAATAATCTAAATATGCACATAAATACACAAACCAGGGTCACTGAAGTATCTTCAACCTGCCTTGACCAAATCATCACAAACATCCTTAATTATGTCTCTAATGTCAAGGTATCCCTTTCTTTGGCAAACGCTGACCATTCGGTAATTAGTGCAAAATTTGCTATTCAGATGAAATAAAAATCCATGTTTTACTCGGTTTGTTTGGAATTATGATAGAGCACATTTTGAAATATTTAGAGAGAAATTATATCTGTATGACTGGGGGTTAGTGCCTCGACTCTGACAATATCAATATTCAGTGTTGTAAATGGACGAGCTTTTTTCCTTTCTGTTGCAAATGAGTGTATTCCAAATAGTAGTGTAATGATTGGACCTAATGATTCTCTATAGTACATTAATATTCTTTGTGCTGCTGAGAGAATGGTAGACCAAATCCATAAAAGAGCCAAAAATAATCCGTTTTTGTGGCCTTATTTAAGGCAACTGTGTAACAAGTAAATACAAGATTTGAGCCTAGCCAAGCAAATTCATTACAAACGCCTTGAAGGATCTGTTAATAATATGCAACATCAAAAGAACATTTTTGCACACTGTAAAGTCAATTTTAAACACGAATCAATCTCCTACAGTGCAGACAATAATTCAAAGCGATCGAACTTACATTGACAACGAAATTGATGCAAATTTCGTTAATTACGTTTATCTAAATACCTGCAGTGCAGATGATGCAAATTTTACCCTGCCTAAAAACAATACTGTCAGCCAAATGGTATTGTTATATAATCAATTTTGTAAATCTGCTGATTTGCCAAAAGAGGTCAGAATTGGATTCTGCGGCATCCTTTAAGCTTTTGTGAGATTGTATCAGCCTAGGTTGTTACACAAAGTGGAAAAGACTAAGATCACTACCATTACTAATATGGTTTAAGGACTACCTAAGCAACTGTCTTCAACGAGTGGTTATCCAGGTTGGCACTTCTTCCTGGGGATTCGTCAAAGCAGGTGTTTCTCAAGACACGTTTGAGATCCTTTATTGTTTTAAATTCTCATAAATGATACAATATATATAGTAAAATCCCCCTAAGATTATTTGCAGATGACACCACCTTATTTATAACTGTAAATGAGCCTAGTGCAGCAGCGGCTTCTCTTAAAAAGATCGAGACTTAGGCTGAACAGTGGCTGGTTGTATTCAATCCATTTAAGACTAAATCTATGATTATTTCGAGAAAAAGAATATCTAGAACATCCAGATCTTGTATTCATGGATCAAATTTTGCAAAACAAAACTAAACACAAATAATTGATCTTATACTGCGATCAAATTTGCCATGATCCAGCCACATTAATGAAACTAATTATAAAAACATGAAGATAGTTAATATTTTTAAACATTCACAAATGCGTCTCCGTAGAAAATCCATAGAAATCCTTTATCTCTCTTTCATTTGCCTAATTCTTGAATGTGGATCTGTTGTCTGGTAAGGACGTACATGGTCGGAATCTGAACGACAATAGAATGTGCAGCTTGTAGCTGCACCAGGTATAACAGGTGCAACCCAGCACCAACTTATTTACGAAGAAGCACGTTTTAAAAAAATATCGTAAAGTCGAACTAAAAGTAAATTAATTGTATTTAACAAAATAGTGCATGTATTGGATTCCTCTTTTTTTATAAAATCTGCTGCCAAAGTATGTTTATGATAGATTCTTATGAAGTACCAACAATTCGAATTTGTTTCTTCAGTCAGCACTCGAACCAATCCCTTTGATATATCTTCTTCCTGTCCATAGTCAAACTTTTAACAGCCTACGTGTTCATATACCAAAATTCTGCAAATGTTAACAAGCTAAAATTAGTCATAAGAACACAGAAGAATGTAATAAATTATATCATCTGGCAGATAAGAGAGAGGAAGTCCTTCATGCATGCTTGACAATGAAATGTAGTATACGGTTTTACTTTTCCCTTTTTCCCCCTACATAGAGGTGTGCGTCAAGGATACCCCTAGTCCCTTTTTCCTTATTTTAGCAGTAGAATTACTGGCAATTGACATAAGGAAAATGCAAATATAAAAGGTATTAAAATTGAAAATCAAGAGATAAAATTATGTCAATTGGCAGATGACAACACCTTATAGATGAAGAATCTGGGAATGCAGTAATAGATTTTTATAAAAATATAGAAAATGCTGTGGATTAAAAATTAACCTAGACAAAACTAAATGTATATATATAGGTAGTAATGCTGGAAAACATCCTGGCAACATTCCTGCAAAATGGTGTAGAAGTGACTTTACAACTCTGGGTATTAAATTTGCATCAGATGAATATGACATGTCTAACAGAATTTTTGAAGAATATATAAACTGATGCAAGATATTTTAATCATTTGGAAAAGGAGAGATATATCTGTAATTGGGAACGTTCTGGTCATAAAATCTTTACGTATTTTAAAATTAATTTATGTTGCATCAAAAGTTTCATTTCCCACCTATATTATTTAAAAGGTGCAAAGTGCAATAAACACATTTATATAAGGAAGTAATATCCCCAAAGTTAAAAATATTATTATGTATTAGAAAACACCGGATGGTGGTTTGACAGTTCCTAACTAACTTTTAGTGTAAATTTCTACTAATTTAATGCGTCAAACGCATATTTTGTAATGAAGAGGCTGAGTGGAAATGTGTTCTACAAGAACTCTTTCTTAGAATATCTATTTCTGATTTATTCCAAAGTCATTGTGATGTAAGATAAAACTTTGAAAATATACCTACATTTCATTAACACATTATAAACGCTTGAAACGAATTTCGATCTTTCTTTCCTGCACAAAAAAATGTCTTAATCCGCAAAGACGCCATTTGGTTCAATAAAAAGATAAGAGTTCAAAATGAATCAATTTTCATAGGAAATGGTATGACAATGGAATTATGTACATCAGCGATATTATTAATGAAAATGAAGATTTTCTTACATCGGAACAGATATATGCAAAATTTAACTTTGGAACCAACTTTTTAGAGTATTTGCAGATGCGCTCTGCAAAACCGTATCAGTGGAACTCTACTTTAAGAGGTCATAATGATGTAAACATTAGAAACACTTCCTCGATTTTTTTAATTGGTAAACTCATGCCTATTGAAGACTTAAACAGCAAAGA
Source organism: Hermodice carunculata (assembly GCA_964020975.1). Classification (NCBI taxonomy): domain Eukaryota; kingdom Metazoa; phylum Annelida; class Polychaeta; order Eunicida; family Amphinomidae; genus Hermodice; species Hermodice carunculata. The sequence continues at coordinate 30,779,805 of OZ026628.1, read as the reverse complement.
TATATATTGGGTGTTTGTTAAAAATAACTGCTCAGCAGATCCAACTTATGGACCAAATGGTATGAGACTTGTCCTGATTTATTGTATCTTAATTGGAAAAGAAAATTCTCTTGGGCATTTAAAACAATAGTTGAAACTAAGTTAATTGCATTTAAATTCAAAATAATACGCAGAATTATTGGTACTAAGTCATGGTTATATCAAATGGGAATTGCAGAAAGCGAAAATTGTGAGAAAGTGTAAACGGCCATTGTACATAAATTTTTCGAATGCCCAAACTGAAAAGAGTTCTGAAATCAACTTAAACGTTTCTGCGAAACTGGTTTTAATGAAAATATTGTGATTAAAAAGAAAATATTGTACTTGGTTATTATAATGAACCACAAAAGATTGCCTTGAATTTCTGCGTATCGCAAGTGATACAAGACTATCATAATGTGAAATATGAAAGTTGCACCTGAACTATTTTTCTTCACATCCAGAGAACAATTCAAGTCACTACAATGTCCCATGAGCTTGAATATACAATATCAGTACCATGCATGTCCGCTGTGAAGTGGTCCTTTCTGGACAACCATCAGTGTTTGCATGTGTTACCAATATATCCAGTCACACAGTTCTGGAGTCATATATTTAAAATGAAAAGTGTCAAGATGTTCCAGTCGGCAGATTTGAGGCAGTAAAACAGCTTAATCTCTAAGGTTATACACATTTGAAAATTAACGATAGCCCAAGAAATCTCATTGATACTTTCATATTGGTGTTTAACATTAACTCTGAAATCAGCAACCACCATTACTGCAATAAAACTCATCTTTATTTTTGCTATCCTTGTAATAAAAGCTTTATAGATAGTTCGAATATTCCAAAGTCCTTTAAGAATAGGGAAACACGAATATCACCATGCAGTGACCAAACTTGGAGGAGTAAAATCCAGGCACATTTCCAGCAACTTTGACGAGAATTAGCCATGTGGTTTGGGGGAAAGAAAACCATCGGAAAACACACAGAACTCCCGTTCAAAGGAAAGTAGCAAAAAAAGCCTTGATTTATTCATCAGCTGGTGCTGCATTTTTTTGCTTGCTACTTTTCTTTGAACGGGAAATTTGCGTGTTTTGTAATTTTTTTCCCCCAAACCACAGGCCCAATTCTCGTCAAACTTGCTGGAAATGTGCCTGGTTTTTTACTCCACTAAGCTTGGCCACTTCATGATGATATTTGTATTTCCCAATTCTTAAAGTACCGGTTTAAAACCACCAGTGCCTTTTATGGGTGACTGCCTGTCTCAAGTCAGGAGTGAAATTTGTTTCTTCGCATTGGTATTGGAAGAGAAATGTTGATGCTTTGGCAAGTCTGGAATATTTTGCCTGTCTTTGCTGGGTTTGAAATTAATGAATATAGATCATGTTTTTCTGTACTATTTGAAAATTACTTCATTGGCTATGTTGTGATGTGGGCTTTGTTTTCTGACTCATAGTTATAGTGGAGGTACAGTGTATTTAAAATGTTCCATATTCATGAATATCACAAAAACGATGTAGGCCTACTCTACTCTTTTGCTGTAAACTTAGCTGACTGACAAGTCGAGAGAAGTAAAAGGTGATAGGCCTAACAGGTCTCTTTTTATTTATGGCAGAAGTAATGAAATTTGTGTTTTGGGTAATTAGGCCTATACATTTTGGAAAGGAACTAGTGTCTGCAGTTAATGATAAATATTTCTAAGGTTGAAAGGACCGGTTTGAAACCACCAGTTGCCTTTTATGGGTGACTGCCTGTCTCAAGTCAGGAGTGAAATTTTTTTATTCGCATTGGTATTGGAAGAGAAATGTTGATGCTATGGCAGTCTGGAATCTTTTTGCTGTCATTTTTGGGTTTGGAATTAATGAATATGGATCATGTTTTTCTGTGCTATTTGAAAATTGCTTCATTGGCTATGTTGTGATGTGGGCCTTGTTCTCCGACTCATAATTATAGTGGAGGAGGAATGTGTTTAAAGTTTTCCAGGTTCATAAATATCACAAAAATGATGTAGGCCTTCTTTACTCTTTTGCTGTAAACTTAGCTGACTGACAAGTCGAGAGAACTAAAAGGTGATAGGCCTAACAGATCTCTTTTTATTTTGGCAGAAGTAATGAAATTTGTGTTTTAGGTAGTTAGGCTTGTGTTTGAGGTAGTTAGGCCTATACATTTTGGAAAGGAACTGGTGTCTGCAGTTAATGATGAATATTTATATGGTTGGGGGGCCGGTTTAAAACCACCAGTTGCCTTTCATGGATGACTGCCTGTCTCAAGTCAGGAGTGAAATTTGTTTCTTAGCATTGGTATTGGAAGAGAAATGTTGATGCTTTGGGAAGTCTGGAATCTTTTTGATGAACATGTTTGGTCTTTACCCAATTCCCAACTGCACATGACCGCCTTTGTGAATTTAGTGTTTTGAGTTGTAGCTTGATTACTACAGAGTCACGTTTTGGAATGGTCATCTAAGAATTATTCATTCTCTACTTAGATATTTGCACATGATGATGGCCTTAAAGAAAACTGACATTGTTCTTCTCCCGAAGGTCAAAAGATCAGCTAAAGATAGGAATCACAGTCTTCATGTTTTACACCAGGGATCAGGTCGGCAGAAGATTTCAGGCTGGAAAATCATGATTCTCAAGGCTTAATGAAATTAGACCTGACAACAAATAGCAATGTTTTATTTGATTCTATTGTGTATAGTATTTTTTAATTTTTTTTTGTCAGAACAACCATAATGTATTATTTCTTTTGAACATATATCAATACTCTTGGGTGCTCAGGTTTTTATTGAAACCAAAAATAAAAGAAATTCTCTTTAAAAAGAACGGAACATTAGGCGTCAAATCTGAATGATGTACACAGCATCTTGCCAACTTATTACTAATTCACAGACATGCGTAACAACGGAAAATCATTATTTAAAGGACATTAAATTGCAAAGAATTGTTACGTTTTTATAATCATTGCTTCAAATAGCATTGTCACAATCTTTGTATCCTATGGATGTGATTTGTAAATCAGTTCTACCAAAATCAGAGTGAACAGAAATCAAGAAAAGTTACACGCCCAGTCATTCAAGTAAAAATTAAAATTTTTCCGCTCCTAATTTACAGAAATTTTTAAATGGGAAGAAAAATTAAAATACGGAATTGATTAAAAGGTAACCTTTCTTAATTTCAACAAGTGTGTACTTATTAACAATTTGAACGTTTAAATGACACTTCTACTAGACAACTAACAGCACTTCCTGAAAGTATCCTACGTATCAACACACCCAGAATAGATTGTGAGTGGAAAACTATTAAATTTAGGCTTGCGCAGAAATGAATATTCATGTATAATTTACATACAAAATGTCCGATTTTTCTAGCCTGGACACGTAGCCTGGATTGATGGACAACCAGTGGGATATTCTCAGTGGTCGTCAGGACATAATGTGATCAGACACCCTTCCATGTTTACTATGGAATGGGCAGCAGCACGTGCAAAGCAGAAATTCATCGATTTTGACAGAGGCCATAAAAATACCCCAACCTTCCAAAACACCAAATGATTGTGGGTTTATGGTAATTTTTTATGATTACCTTCCCTCTGAATGGTTCATGATAAAGTGTACAGAGGAAATAACAAACTCTACCTTCATATGTGAGAAAACCAACAGAGGCTTGTATGGAGGGGAATTCAATAACAGTTTACTACCCGGCATATTTCGGCAGAAAGACAGTACCTTATATTGGACCTTTCTAAACAACAGGTGTTTTATACTAAACATTTTTAATAATGAAAGACAGAATGTCACTTTTTTGAAAGCTGAAGAAATATGCAATAATACAAGAAGTAACTTGCTGGAAATGTCAACACAGTTTTTCAACAAATCGAAGGATGCAGACAGTTATGCCAATCAATTAAATGTACAAACAAACGGCACCTACATAGCAGAATATCAGTTTGAAGAATGGTGTAACTATTTCAAACATCACATGGCTTTGACACAAGATCTGCATACCATCATAATAACATGGAATCTATTTGATATACATTTCTCCATGCTAATTGGTAAAATAAACAATAGACACTTAAGATACTACACAATGCAGCCAAATCTTTTTATGAGGTCAGCGTATGATTTTGCATCCCTCAAGCGCCAGTTTGTTAAAACCATGCCAAATTGGTCATCAAGATTCATCCAACTATATCAAAATTACTTGAAAATTAGATTATCACCCGTCTCATTACAACTTTCCGCATATGAACTACAGAATACTAACAAAACATATTCTTTCCAGGGTGTTCTCTGTGCTGCTTCGGCCAGCTCGAAGTTCCATAAATGTGGGCGTGGACAGTTTGAATGCAGAAGTGGAGAATGTATCATAGCATATTATGTTTGTGATGGTCAAATAGACTGTAAGACCGATGAGGGTAATAAAGACAACTGTGACACAGTGTGTCTAGTATCCCCACCTTTGCTTCCAAACATTTCCTACTGTCTTCAACATTGTAAACAGGGTATTTGTCACTGTGTTCCATTATATTTCCAGTGCGTGACAGAAGGTTGTATTCCAGCCTCAAAGGTTTGTGATATGACTCATGACTGCATGGATGGAAGTGATGAGAATTTGTGCTTTTCAGACACTCAGAGCATGAATAAAACCAAGACAACTGCAATTATTCCTACGGTACTGAAGCCGCTTAAATATGTGGTATTTCGCATTGGGATGGTGGATCCTACTCTCTGCAGCAATTTCAATTGGTTGCCATGCTCAGAAGAAGTAGGTTTGCAATGCTATCAGAGGCACCAAACATGTATATATGATGTCACAATGCTCGGCACTTTACAATTTTGTCCAAATGGAGGTCACCTCCTAGAATGCGAGCTTTACCAGTGTGCCAGGATGTTTAAATGTCCTTATTCTTACTGCATTCCGACACGACTAGTTTGTAATGGATTTTGGCATTGCCTTGAGAGTTATGATGAACTAGCCTGTTTCAAATTAAAGTGTGTTTTGCATTTCAAATGCCGAAATGGATATTCTTGCGTGCATCAGTCAGAAGTGTGCGATGGAACTGCACATTGCAAAAATCCCGTAGATGACGAAATTTTGTGTGAATTAAATCCATGTCCTCCTGAATGCACTTGTAGGGGAAATGCTATAATTTGTCTGAAAACAAATGCTTCTGAAATACCTCCTTTTTCAAAAACAACAAGAATATTTCTCTTTGTTGGCTGTTCCTTATCGCTATGGCCTACAAAGTTTCCTCATCGTTTTATTTATAATTTCAAACTTGACATAAGTAGTAATGATCTCCGTAGACTACGACCATGTTCTTTTTGGTTTTTTCCACGTTTGACAACATTAAATATCGGGAATAATAATATCACTCTCCTACCTTTGCTCACATTTTATGGCTTAAATGTTCTAAAGACACTTATCATATCTGAAAATAAATTAAAAGTTTTGCAGTTTGTTTTATCTGACGTTCCATCTCTCACTCATTCGTATTTAAACAAAAATTTGTTAAAAGTGATTGAGAGTGGAACATTTGGTCATATGAAAAAGCTTGACATTTTGGATGTGTCTGATAACGTACTAAAATATTTATTAGAGGATACATTTTGTGGTCTGACTGGTTTGTCTGTTCTTAATTTGACCAAAAATGAGCTATTTGACATTCACCCGAGAACATTTTGGGCTTTGCATGACATACATTTATTGCAAACAGATGTACATGAAATGTGTTGTTTATTGAAAACAAACATAAAATGCATATCATACAACAAAGGTTGCAGAAGCTGTCATCGTCTGATCTCAAACTACAAATGGAAAATTTGTGCATGTGTTTTAATTACCCTGTGTTTTGGATTAAACATATTTTCCATGAAGTCCAACATAAAGGAGTTAACTAAAAATGTGAGCAAGGTGCTACGAACATGCTTAAGTGCCTTTGATTTTATATTTGTGATCCAACTGTCTATACTTTTCTTTGTGGATACAAAGACGGGAGATTTATATTTCCTATTATCATATAAGTGGATTGGCAGTAGGTTGTGGAACATCTGTTCATTTCTTCGTCTCATGTCACATTTAACATCTTCTTTGATATGTCTTTTAATCACTTTTCACCTTTTCATCAGCATTGCATTTGTATTTAGCATTATGCGACTAAGTTTATTATTAGCATTCTTCTTCCTGTTTGTTTTCATAAATGCATCAATTATATTATGTATCACACTTTTAAATAATTACACTGAGTCATCACTTCACCAAACTTATTTATCAGATTTTGCTTTCATGGAAGGAATTGGAATTGCAACTCCAGAACTGCTAAGTGGACTGTACATAAGTGTGATGATATGCCAGTGTATTTTAGGTATGGCAGGAAATACCCTTTGTTTATTATATATAGAAAGAAGTAAGAAGAAATCAGGTCGACAGATATCTGACTGACTGATCATTTTCAAACTGGTCTTATTCATTGCAATTAATATATTGTACGTTTTCTCACATATCCTTGTGTCCGCAGAACTTGCGAAATATCCATGTGGTGATATTTTTTACTTTTTACTCACGTCATTTGTATTTTTCCCTCTGCCTTCAATCTGCAATCCTTTAGCACATACAATACTTACAAGAAAAAATATTCAGAATATATACAAATTTTTATTCACATCATTGGCTTGTTTGAAGCTGCAAAATAAAGATATGAATACAGAGTGTATTAACTATTAAGCCTTGCACTGCTCATTCCAAAAACGTTGGCCGGATGGATAAAAGATTCTAATTCCTCACAAAATACCTTAGAGGACCGTTTTAAAACCACCAGTTGCCTTTTATGGGTGACTGCCTTTTTCAAGTCAGGAGTGAAATTTGTTTTTTCACATTGGTATTGGAAAAGAAATGTTGATGCTTTGGCAAGTCTGAAATCTCTTTGCCGTCATTGTTGGGTTTGGAATTAATGAATATGGATCATGTGTTTCTGTACTATTTGAAAATTACTTCATTGGCTATGTTGTGCTGTTGGCTTTGTTCTCCGACTCAAAGTTATAGTGGAGGTAGGGTGTGTTTAGAATGTTTCAGATTCATAAATATCACAAAAACGATATAGGCGGTTTTTTTTTAGTTTAAACTTAGTTGATTTACAAGTCGGGAGAACTAAAAGGTGATAGGCCTAACAGGTCTCTTTTTATTTTTGGCAGAAGAAATGAAATTTGTGTTTTAGGTGGTTAGGCCTATACATTTTGGAAAAAGAACTAGTGTCTGCAGTTAATGATGAATATTTCTAAGGTTGAGAGGACCGGTTTAAAACCACCAGTTGCCTTTTATGGGTGACTGCCTGTCTCAAGTCAGGAGTGAAATTTGTTTTTTCACATTGGTATTGGAAAAGAAATGTTGATGCTTCGGCAAGTCTGAAATCTCTTTGCCGTCATTTTTGGGTTTGGAATTAATGAATATGGATCATGTGTTTCTGTGCTATTTGATCCAAATTTCTGTGAGGCTACAGGTCCAGAGAAGTTGCGAATGGCTCCGGTCAACAGCTTTCCCTGACACGATTCAGGATTAATACAGCTGCAGCAATTCAATGAAAGATGTTGATTTCCTATAGTGAACATTGAAAGATTTATAGGAGAAACCAAACTGGAACATGCTGTGCAACCTAAATGGAGTTAAAACAAACAGCAGGAAATTCCTAAAAATGATACATATTAAGCACCAAATGCATTGTTTAACTAGTACTTTCTTCTGCGTTGATACCTGCTGAATACTATTAGATTATTTGGGCTAAATTCTACAGAAAAACATGTGCAATATGGACATTTGCACTTCCGTATGTATATAGATTAGATAGTGACAAATTGGCTTATGGAGTGTTAAGATTTCAGACTGTGGAATAGGGTAATGACTGCTGAGAAGCGGTTTCTAGATAAAAAAGATACAAATAGAATAAGGAGATACACATTGAAGAGTGATCATAAATGGCTGCCAGTGTAATTATTCAGCGATAATTCTTCGAGTTATGAACTTAAGATACTGGATCTTTCCTGATTATTTTTCACGGAAACCTGTCTGTAAAGTTGAAACCAGAGAAAAGGCTTTCTTTAAGCTAACATCTGGTGCTATTAAAAAGAAAAACATTTCGTCATAAACAGCTGGGTTTGATTTGTTTGTTTTTGTTTTGTTTTTGCTTTTTTATTCAATTATTCAATTTCTTCAGTGCCAACTGCGATTAAATATGGTGAGAGACTATTACGTGCTAATATCATAGTCGAAAATTGAAGCAAGTTGAAAGTTATCAATCCATTGACCAAGCCCGTGAATTTGGCAAATCACCAGACACAACAGCAAGACTTGTGTATTCACAAAACAATACGTTCTTTATTTGAATATTTAAATATAAAATAAATATAAGGTGGCAAATTGACAACATAAAAGTATCTGTCATGAAAAATGTGTAAAGAGAACAGTTTCTAACAATGCCAGAGAAATTCCACCAAACATCGCAGCAAACCAGAACCAGCCATGATCAAAACCTGTATGTCATTAAATAAGCAAAGTTGAAATCAAGATCTCCAAGGTACAAATGCCAACTTTAAAACAGCCTTATATCAGTGAATGAATGTGTAAGGCAGTATGACGGAAAATATCTCTCTCCTGACATAAAACAGGTACCAGGAAGAGTTACTGGTACTTGTTTACATAGAACATAACAGGAAGTGTTCTAAATCATGAACTGCATATGTTTCAAACTCTCATTTAATTCATAGGCAAGGAGGCAAATGTGTGTCCCCATATAGTGACATATCTATAACGCTTTCCAATTTCAAGCAGAAAGAAGCAAGACGTGGACGGTTGTCAACTTGGTTGCATTTTGAATGATAATATTTGTACGTTAGAAATACACTGTCTAAACTGTCACTTTTGCAGAGGTTCAGCCTATATAAGCTCTGGGTTACTCTCAAACAAGCATCTGACACATAACTGATATAAATAGCAAACTCACAGCTGGAGTCGGTATTTTATTGGGTGATTGACAACAAAGCAACCGGCGTTCACACAAAGCCTACAAATTTGTTTGTCCATATTCAAAATTTATATAAAACAAAGTATAATTACCTGTCACCAAAAGTTCATGAGCCTACTTTCGTCAATAAGATATACATGTGCCCGCCGTTCTAAAACCAGCTTTATAACTTTTTTTTTACTTTCTTTTTCTTTCTTTCTTTTTTTAAGCTATTGCTGGAAAGTGCATGGCCAGTCGGCGAGGGTATATCTTGCTAAGGAAAAAAACTCCAGCAACCCTGGCTGTGCTATCCTAAACTAGGAAAAATAATTGATTAGAAATAACTATACAGAATACAGCAATTTGCTGAACACGCTGTTCTGCTGTATTAGCGTAGAATGAGCCCTCTCGCCCTCCAACTTCTCCTTATAACCGACCCTATGGCATAATCTGCATGGGCTCCTTACAAATATTCTTGCACCATGCCCATATTAGGAATGCACACAGTGCATCTATCAAACAGTGCAAGATAACGTCTAAACAAAATTTTCAGTCTATACTTCGTCACGACTGAAAATAATAGTTCAGCCTATGTAAGCTCTGGATTTATCTCAAACAAGAACCCAACACAAAGCTTATATAAATAGCAAACTTGCAGCCAGAGTCGGTAGAAATTTCAAGTATAGCTAAAGAGGAAGCAGTCTGGAAATTCTGATCTATTAAAGCTTTGAAGTATCAATTTTTGAATATATCCTAAATTTTTCACAAAAAGAAAAGAGCTCTTTGGGCATGGGAAGCTATTTTGAATACTTTACCGTTTGTCTCTGCCTTTTTTTACGATAAACTGTCTTGAACAAAATTTGTTCAGAATCGGGAGACAAAATGTACAATATGTAAAGAAAATTTTAACCAATATTTAGGAAATGAAACTTACAATTAGATTTTTAACAAGATAACTCAAAGACCCAATACTTCTGAAACTTCCAGCCTATGCTGCAAACTATCTTCTATGTAGCGATCCTTAGATTTCTCTCGCTTCCACCGTCCATGTCTCGGAAAAAGACGATCTTTTACACCAGCTGTAGCAGCTGCCGTGCACCCTCCAGCACTAAAGGAGTGAATTGTGAATTTCTTTGCATCAGGCAGATTTCAGCTAATCGACACTTAACTATTTCGTTGACTCTAGTGTAGCTGAGAGGTTTGTTAACCTGAATAAGATCCCCCTTATTCTTGTTACGATAAGCTGGCTAAACAAAAAATGTTCAGAATAAGATCTATTTTAGAAAGATCAATGTAACCTTGTTAATTTGCAATGGGACACGTGACTTTACCTGCGCTGCTAATCGGAACTTGATTAACTTGTCTACACTGATCAGTTTTGCCCTTTCTGAGAGTCAGAACTACAAGCATATTCTCGAATTTAACGTCCTTACACCTAAGCTGTGATAGGGCGCTATATCTTAAAAATCCAGAAAAAGCTAGTAGTAACATTGCAATGTCTCTGCGAATGATAATGTCTCTCGAATTTTTTGTATTTAGCGCAAAGTTGATTGAGCACTTCCGCTGGTTTATGCAAACTGGTTTACCAAAAGTTCGTTTTGCTGTTTCCACCACATTGGAAATCAAAGGGTTGTCCAAAGGATTACTTGAATTGGAATGCACTAGACTGTGCACCCATTTTTAAACATAAAATGTGCTAGTAATTACGCTAGAAGACTTCTTGTCTTCCATTAAACTAAAAAAAATATATATATATGATCAGGTCCATAGTTTTTACTGGAAATATACGCATATTATATCTACTGGCAAATCTCACCAATGTCTTGAGGTTACCGGTATACGACGTCACAGTTGAAGAGGCTGTGGACCGTGACAATATGTCCGGTAAAATGTCCTTAAAGTGTCTTTATTCTTGGTCCGCCGTACTTTTGAATTCATCAGTAAACCCAACAAGGCTCCACAGGTTCATTTCTGCAATACAAATTCTGGTATGAGCTTCAGAACACCAGAAAAAGAAAACTACTACAGAACTTAAAAGCTTCTTTTTTTTTTACCAAATATTGGACTTTATCAAAATTTAACTTTAAATGATTTTTCGTGTTAACTTTTTTTTTCTTTCCTTTATACCTCGTTACTAGCCACAATGCTATAAAGACAGGATACAAACTCAGAAACTCAAAGCCTCCTCAGTGGGCTTACGCCTGGCATGCATCCCAGTAACCCTTTGGATTCAAATATAAAAAGCCCATAGAACATGCCTCTTTGGCAGGGCAAAATATATTCTCAGTGCCAACATTCGGAAAGCCATCTTTTTCCCTGTGTTTGTATTTCCCAGTTTCTACTATACCTTGTGTATTTGGAAGTAACCTCTAATCGCAGGCAAAATTTGCTAGGTGGACACCATCTGGGCATATTAATGGCCAAAAGTAAGCCAACGTCCATAACGGGACAATCATTACACCTTTCCCTTTACAACACCTAAAATGTGCAATAACCGTAGGAACAACACAGGGTGGAGGAACAGCCCAATTGTTAACCCCCTGCCAATCCTGTGAAAGACTATCCACTCCTTCCGAGTTTTTACTCCAAAATCTAGAGTTAAACCGGACACATTTACTGTTGAACGAGTTTGCAAATCTATCTACATCGAAAGGTCCCCTAAGCTTGTCCAAACACTTGAATATATAATTTGCGACTTCCCAGTCATCTTTGTCAGTCAGCTTGCTGATATAATCGGCTCTCTCGTTCTCTTGTCTAGGAACCCAAACAACGTATATTTTTATATTGGATTGCTTACATATCTGTCGAAAACTAACAGCTGGATCATGAAGATCTTTTTTTTAATGCTACCTTTTGCCACTATTCTAGATACATTCAAATTATCTGTGTACCATTTGACCACTTGACCTCTTAAACTCTTTTCACTGTTATCCAAAACATTTCCCATGGCTTTAAGTGCCCTCCATGTTGAACTACGCTTTTGTTCACTAGGGTTTCAGTTTCCTTGAACTTCCACCGTGTCAGCAATCCCAGCAATCTCACCTGTACCTGCGTATCCCTAATGAGAAGCATTGCTGTAAATGTGCTGAAAAACTTACTTGTTCCGTATTTTCTACCCAGTTACAAGTATTTTAATCTTTCTAGATTACCATACCAAAATATGAGTTCCAAAATGCTGTCTGTACTCAATTTGATTCTACCTAGCCATGACTTACGAGTTTCCATGGCGTGATACAAGTTTCTTGTATGAAAACTCCCCGTTTTGCCCAGCACATGGTGCATAGAAACCAACTTTCCTGTAATTGCTGCTATTTCTTTTACTGGTACGGCAGAGAGATTACCTTCATAAAGTAGAGTCTTTATATCTGCTCTTACACTGTCCACCCTATGTGAAGAAACAGATAGTGTATTTTCTTTGAAATTGAGATCTTATCCCAACCACGTTAATGTCTTACTGGGTGTCCAGGAACATTTTGCTGTACTTTCTAAAAATCCTGATTGCCTGAGATCCTCTCTTACAATTTTGGACTGTTTTTTGGCTTCGTTTTCGTCCTCAGACCCCCAATTCCATCATCCACATAAAGTAACATTTTAATACTCTCGGACCGCCATTTAGTAACCAGTGGTTTACACACCTTAGTGAAGAGATAAACTGCTGTAGAGCATCCAAATGGCAAGACCTTGAACTGAAAGCAAGTTTCTCTACCCTTATACCACCATTTAAAGCCTAAATATTGGTGAAACTCTCCGTGAATTTCAATATAATGGTACGCAGATTTGATATCAAACGAAAATAAAAACGTATTTTGGCCAAACATGGATCTTGCAAGAGAAATATCTTCCATTTTGAACTGAAGTTTTCTAAGATGTTTGTTTACATATCGTAAATCTAAAATGAGTCTCAGTTTTCCCTCCTTTGTTTTGTTTCACCTATAAAGGATTGACAACATAAGGTTTGCAATCTGTACTTACTACACAACTTTTTCTTAATAATATGCCGATTTCAGTTTCCACAAAATTTTTATGTGACAAGGCAGAAGCATTATTTTTATGCTCTTTAGATTCGGGTATAGACAAAAATGGCAACTTTTACCCTACTTGTATAACATTCAATATAAATTCTGATTGCGAAATTGATTTCCAGAAACATAAATTTTGCGCTAATCTACCTTTTGTTGACACTTCTGTCTTTGTTAAGTTGCCAGAAAAAATAGAATCACTTAACTGGCCACTCTAATCTTCTGCAGTGAGCCTCTTCAGAATATCACATTGGTTTCTCCAGTGCCATACTCGTCCGCAGAGAAAACACAGATCCCTTGATCTGTCCGGAATGCGGGCCCCTGCAGTTGAATTTGGAGGCCCCATGGCTCCTGTTGAAGGGTTCTTGGTCTCTGCAACTACCAACCGGCTAGTCTAAAGTCATGGCTGTTTGAACTGTCTTTCCTTGTCCTCTTCCCTGGATCTCTTATGCACGTGCTGAAGCCCTCCAGAGCTTATTTTGGTCTTCTTCATCTGAACAAACAGCACAAAGCTCATAACTCTCCACTACTTTCCAGCCTAATTGCTCTGTATCTGCAATTAGTATTAACTTTTGCCGGTGGTTTATCAAGTCCATACCTTCTGCTGATGTGTTCTTGGCTTCATCGTAGTGCTTGTTCTCCATGTATGAACTAGCACATGCTATGCAGTCCAGGACCTTATTATTGTGGTTGAACTGTTGTTCGTTACCTCTTTTCTTGAAAGATCTCTTTTCGGCAAACTTCAAATGCGGTATTTCCTCCAAATTTTCGTCAGCCTTGCTGTTCATATCAGCCTTGAAATTCTTCAATTTGGTTCAATTAAAGAACCTATATTAGCCAGAAAAGTATCATCTCGGCTTCAAGTTTCTGAGCCCATATCATTGTCTTTGACGCCAGTGTGTGGCAATGACATTCCAAAGTTTTACTTTAAGGACAAACAGATTTGCTTAAAATGCGCTGTTCTGCTGTCAGCATGGAATGAGCTCTCTCGCCCTCCAACTTCTGCTTATAACCGACCCTATTGCATTATCTGCACGGGCCCCTTACAAACTTTCCCGCTCCATGCCCATATGAGGAATGCACACAGTGCATCCTTCAAACAGTGTAAAACAACGTCTAAACAAAATGTGCAGTCTATACTTCGTCAGGACTGAAAATAATAATATTACCATCTCTTGAAAAAAGTGATACATAAAGGTTTGTGATGCATGCAAGCACTGGAGATTGTGAATTTTGCTATTCTTCACATTAAAAGAGTGCCTTCCCTTGCCATCCGTATGTTAAACAATATTCCTGTGCTGTTTTTGTTCCATGCCCTTTCCTTCCTTGGTGAAAACAAGAGTCAACAGAGTGTCCAGCTGTGTCACTTTAGTGTGCACTAAATGTATTGTTACAATATGGCACAGATGATAGTCTGGAACAACTCTGGAATTTTGAAGTGAATCTGGATGATAGTTTCAGAAAAGATGGCAAAAAAGTGATTTTTTTTTCACACTTTAGCACCAATCCACAGGTGCAATGTGACTGTCTTTGCGGGAAGACATCCAAGAACGAGAAGTGCTAACATAGGTGTGTTCTTCTTGATCTTTCCCAGCAAAAGCCCTGATCCCCCACAGTCACACACAGATTGTCAGCCAACTTCTGGTTCCAGGGATCTGTCATTAATACAAGTCACATCCACCACATTTCCCACTCTTCTGTAAGACCAAAACTTGTGCTGGACTTAATTTATGTAAAGACTATCCAAATATGGGTTAGATGCAAATTTCAGGAACTGCCAAAGAAAAATGTCCAAAATAAAAAGTCACCCCAGGATGCAGAGATGTACTTTACTGCCTGCATACTCTCATGCAAGTTCTCCAAACCATGCCACCCTACACGTGTAACCCTGCCATGAGCAAACCATCCTTAGGTGTTACCTGCAGGCAAACGAAGAGAGGTAAATGTTATCATTTGGAAACTCATTATGACAGTATTCTTAATATTTCGACATAAATTAATATGATTCACATCTATAAAAAAAAAAAACCATAGCCTCCATAGCTCCTATTTCCAAATGCCTGAATATAGAAACTAATTCATCTCAAAATGTAAATTCCACAAGATAAAACGCATAATCAAAATGGCTGCCAAAAGCTCAGAAACTTAACTACAGAAACATTTCCCAAAAAATCACTTTCAAAAGCCAGACGGGTCTGACCACTCTATATTGATTCCTGGAAACGATGACATTTGTAATACAATGATATGTATAATGTTATGTTTGGAGCTAAGCGACTCTGGCCACCCTATAAAACTATGTACAATATGATGTTGGCATCCTTCTTACACAGCATAGAAGCTCTTAGCCACAGTGTGACTGATTTCACTTATCAATGTCACTGGCATATTCTGGGCCGAAGCCTCCATCTAAGTGGATTCCAAAATCATTCCAGGATTACAGTGTCATGTCTTTTTCCCTCTGTATGCTGGAGGTAACAAATATGGAGCATCTGTTTCTAAAACTAACTTCTGTAATGGAAGTTTCCTGAAGATGACTTTCATTTATTTCTCCTTTGTTCACTGTATTAATGATATGCTTGGCACCCCAAAAACTACATTAGGAAAAACCTCCATCCACATCACAGCTTCCATCATGCTTCCATTGAAACAATGAACATGAACCTTCAGTTTTGGTATAAGAGTTCCTCCTTCAAACCAATGGTTTAATCCTTCATCATTGTTTCCATATCTACAGTGAATTACAACTGATAGCTCATGTCTCCTTGCCAATGGTAAACCTGCCTCCAACAATACCTTCCACAGTTGTTTTTTCCTGCTGTCTGTTATGTCTTTGGCACTACAATCTAAAACCATCTACCCTCCCCCCCCCCCCACCACCATCAACTACACCTTCCCCCTGAAGCAGCCTCTCTGCCTTCCACAGTAATATTAAAGAAACAACACAATGGTATCTCCCTCCACTCAGCAAAACCATTCGTTTCAAGGTTTTTACCTCCTCCTGCTGTGGCTTGGTCAGCCGACTAATAATTGCAGCAAACCCATCCAGTGCAGCAAATCTGTCACAACTTCCACTACTGTCTTTTGCTGTTGCCATAATACAGTGCACATAGCATATAGTTTAACCGTAAAATATTTTAGCAAATACCCGGATTCTTTTATTCCAAGATCGTACTCTCTTCCCCACCATTGGGAATCCTTGGCACCTCAGAATCCTGCAAGCCAGAATCATGACCGCCATACAGATTTCTGCATACAATCATTCTGTACCCAAGAAAAACGTTCATTCTCTATACAAAAAATATTTAATTACACCTCTTGATCCTGTCTAATTCTTACTGCACATCAAAGTCCACCAGATGCGCCCATCAATTGACCTACTTAGCCATGCAAGTCTTCACCAACCCCACTGTCACACCATTGCTGACCCTCTCACTGGACCTTTAGTGGCCTTCCTCCTCTGCCGACAACTCTCTACTGATAGCTATTGGTTAGGGTCTTCTGCTAAAGAGAGCTGAATACTCATTTCTGCCACTAAAGTGCTGATAGGCACAGCTGGAGCATTAGTAGCTGCCACTGAAGAGCAAGTAGCCACCACTGTAGTGTTGGTAGCTGTCACTGAGGTGCTGTTAGCCACCACGGGAGTATTGGTAGCCAACACTGAAGTACTGGTTAATGCACCTGGAGACTTTTGTGTGCTTGTTGTAATCTTATCATTAGCAAACAGGTTTAACAGATCAATATTCTGCTGTTGATTCTCTCTTTGCTCTTGGTCATATGCAATAGTGGAAGCAAAACACAGGAAGCTGTGACACAACCTATGCCTCCACATAGGAATGTGCCAGTCATTGCATAACTTCTGTCAATCATGATGTGTTACAGTCTCTCTCTTATGATCTTTGATTTTGAAGAGCACTGGAGACCAAAAAGCAGTAACAAGATATGGGCCATTCCATATCTTGCCCAATTTGCTGCTCTGCCCCACCTTTGTTGCTCATTGCAGTTGATACACTAAGTCACTGACCTCATACAACCTTTGGAACAGCTAGTTGTCATAGTCCCTCTAGATCTTCTGTCAATTTTGTACACCCTTCAAATATTCCCTGGCCAACCTGTGTGCACTCTCAAAGTTTCTTTGAGCTTCGTTAAATATATAGTTTTTATTGAGTGGTTTGGTCCGGCAGAGCAAAACATCCAAACCTTTGCTAAATTGGTCAATAATACACAGACCATACACATTACCTTCAGCACTGGGAGTCAAAGGTCCTAAGATATCAAAATGGCCTCTGTCTATTGGTGCTCCAGCATGGTAGTTGTGCATTCCAACTTTTGGCCATACTCTAGGTTTCATATATGTGCTAGATCTTACACAGATCTGTACAGAAAAACTTGCAGTCCTTGGTCATTTCATACCAATAAAAGCTAGGCTTAAGTAGCTCCAAGGTCTTGTTCTCTTACCAAGATGTCCAGCAAGCCAAACATCATGGCAATATTTGAGCACCTCATCTGTTAACTGCTTTGGTACGACCAGACACTTGTGAATAACCACCTTATCGCATCACTAATACAGCACTCCCCCTAATAACTCCAACTGAGACCTGAAAAGCCATAGATGCTCCATTGCTGTACTAGTTAAACATAATTTGGCTGTAGGAGGTACTGCTATTGACTCCAACCAGATTAAAATATATCCTAAATCTTAATCCTTGAGCCGACATTGACGCAGCTTATGAGGTGTATATGCCTCTACCTATTATTCCAAATTCTCATTTAAAGGGTCAGAACTAGACTCAGACTTATTCCTAGAATATCCAGCAAGCTGAACCTCCTTCTGAACAGTGTCCGAATAAAAAATGACAATCAAGTCACAGCAAGTGGCACCACGTCATGCACATCTGGATCAAGCCATGTCTACTGTCTATGGATCTTCTGGCAGTACACACAACTGCCACATCATAGATGGTCCAGATTTGTTCCTGCTACATAGCATTAACATCATCCACAAGGGAAATTTGTGAAAGCCAGTCCCCACTCACATGGTTTCTTATTGGACAATGTATAACCTCATATCATATTACCCCAACTCCTCAAATCACCTGCCCAAGTGTCCCTCCATATTTTCAAATCTCATGAGCCAGGCCAGACTTCCATAATCTGTATGGCACAGAAACATATGGCCTGAAAATAATGCCTGTAATTTGTGATGAATGTCACAAGAGCCAAGAGTTCCTTTCTGGTTGTGCAGTACTTTCTCTCTGTTGGGGACAAGACATAGCTACCATATATCATTCTTTCTACCTCCTCACAAACTTGCCTAAGCTCTGCCCCTATGGGCACTCCTGAGGCATTACAATTGAGTATGAATGTGCCAGTTTGTTTGTGAGAATGCCAGTACTGCAGCACTGGTCAGACTCTTTTCAAATTCCCAAATGTTTCATAATGGACGTTTGACCATGAAAAAACCCGCCCTTGGAATCAGTCACTTCATATGGAGGTCCTGCAATTTTAGCAAAGTCAGGAATATTTTCAGGATGATATAATGTGAACCCTAGAAAGGACTCTGCTTCCTTACAATGTGTAGGATCTGGGCATTCTCTTATTGTTTCAATTTTCTCTGAATCGACGGCTATTCAATCCTTGGAAACATACCTATCCAAAAACGTCATCGACTTTTTGAACAACCTACACTTCTTGGGCTTTACATGTACCAGGATGGAGAAATAAGTGACAGGTGAGTTGACGATGGGCATAATGGTAGTTCACAAACATTCAGTTATTGATATTGGTTTATTGTCCCAAAGAATCCTGTGCTCTTCCTGAATTGTTTATAAGTCATGAATGAAAATTGGCAGATATTTTCTTCATCTGTTCACACTGTCAACAATGAACCTGATGATGGGATCCATCAGCAATATATTTTTTGTCCAATATACCTATAATATAAAAAATCCTTCAGTAATAAATCAGCACATTTGCTGAAACACAAGTGTCATTACAGGCAAAGTGAATAAACACATTTTAATACTTCTGTCTTGATGTACTAGAAGCAGTATAATGCAATTGGTGTACTAATGTAACTGATGACATTTTCTTCAGTCTTTTTGAAAGGATACAAGAGATGAATCATAGAAATGAAAAAGCAAACATTGAAATGTTTCATACTGTTCATTACACCATGGATATTCTAAGGGATTATCCATGATTTCACTTGTAAGTGTCACGGTTTATTCCTTCATGTGTCACAGGTATACCAATGTGGGTGGATTTGGAAGCCAGGTGCGCACCAACTTCAAACGACAGTTTGGCTTAAGTTCCCTCTGATGGTACACATATTTTTGACATCTAGGGTCTCTTACCATGGCCACACCTTTCCTGCGTTTGTACCTTTAATCCATAAATACTCCTCTGTGAGTCAACATTGTCCTTTTTTTTTTTTTTTTGTAATGTCCTTTTCTTTTCTGTGAATTTCCAATATGTGGTGGATGGGCATTATCTTCCCACCAGAACTGTCGATTATTTTCTTCTGTGACACATGGAGCTGAAAGACAATGTGGACACTCCTCTGCATCTGGGAGGGGAAAGATGAAACGTACAGATTCTGGATCTTCCTTTTCTGTCGCATTATTAGCAATACCATGGTCAGCGCCTTCCTCTAGTGCAGTTCCAAGTCCCAGTCATAGTTAATAAACAGAGCTTCAATTGTGTCATATTGCTCCTGAGTGAATGCAGCACACACAAACCTTTTAGTTGTACTGTTGTCTTCATCATTCTGAGCCATTTTTGTTTTTGTTTTTCCTGGAGAAGAAAAAATCTGTGCCCTTTCAACAGATGCTGCACTGAAATAACTCCAGTGGGTTGCTTTAGATTGTCTAAATTTAAACAGGATGTAGTTAGGAATACATACTGGTATAGTGTACTGTACACACATAAGATGTATACTATTATTGTGAGGTGTATCATGTTCTCTGAAGAAACATTTGTTTTAATTAATGTTTCCTGGAAACTGAACCAATCTGTGGGGTTGTAATGTTTTACCCTGCTACAGTAACAATTGAACCTGATGACTAAGGGTCATGTCCAGAAAGTGGGGTATTTCCTACTGATTGCAAACTTTGTCAGTTTATCTTAGGACTCTCAGCCGTAAAGGTCTATATTTTGCTTTGTATTGTCGAGTGTAAACGTTTGGAATGGATGATAACAAACTAAGAAAACCGAAAGTTGTATCCATCTGATGAGCCAGCTGCTGTGAGAAAAAGATATAAAAAGTTGAAAGCATCTGAAAAAATATGAAGCCTACTGGGGCTTTGAAGTATGCTTGCACTGACGAGTCACAGAAGCTGGAGATTCAGGACAAAATGGTACAAGTCAAGAAAATCCTGAATCCAGAACAATGGAATTCAGTTTCAAATGAACATCTACTTCGAACAATATTATATTATTTTTTAAACAAGGAGCAGCCTACCACTTCAAACCAAGGTGAAGCTACAAATCCTAACCCCCAAGGGTACACATCACTGTCGTGGCATAGAGCATACTGAAGAACCACTGTTTGTTGCGACAAGCTCATCAGTGATGCATTTGTGTCAAATACAAATTTGCCGTTCATGCAATGGAGGAAACCTGGAGATACAGGCATTCAACATGAGAGGGCATTTGGCGATGTTTGAACTCAAATGTCCAAAATGTGGCACCAAATGTAGATGGAACTCATCACCTTACATGGTTTCAAAGGGAAAATGAAAGTCCACAGTTTCTTGAAAATGTCAGACTAGCTCATAGTTTTTTATCACCGGGCTTGAGAGAAGATCAATATGAAACTTTATGCAAAGGAGCCTATTTTGGAATTATGAGTACAGATTTTGTATCAACTGTGCAACAGAAATACCAGGGGATAGTAAATTCATGCTGCGAAGAGTCACAAAATAGTCCTATAATTGAATATATAGCCAGTACCGAGCAGATAATGGAGGGCACATAAATGCTAACTGATGCCTGACATGGGAAAAAAATGCTAAAGATACCGATGTGATATGTCTAGATGGTGTATCACACAAATGCTTGTGGAATGGTCACTTAACAAGGAAGTTTGATCCTGTAACACAATGGCATGAATTATTGGTTAAAAATGTATGAACATTTTGATGACACAAGAATTGTCATAAAGTGACATGTACAGGATGACAATAGATCAGTAAGCAAGTAGATTGAAACAGAATGGCCAGACACTGAAAATGCTATTGACATATGGCATGAAATGTCCAAAATACCATCCAAATTCCGTAATATAAGTAATGGACATAAATATAAACATGGTAAAACATGGCATACACAACTTCATGACAAAGGTGCATTTGTGAAGAAACATATTAATTTCAGTATCCGACACTGCAATGCAGATGAAGAAAAACTGTGCAATATGTTGGACAACATGTTTAATCATTTCCAAAATATCCAAGATGAGTGTGAGCCTGTATCCAAATGCAGGACACAGGAAGGATATGAAACACATTTGCAGCGCATAACAAGTAAGAAGGCTGAGGAGCATTTCGTCAAGTTCATTCAGAGTCTGAATGTATACAAATTGCCTGACAGATATAAACACTGCAGAGACACTGCATACGTAGAGTCATTTGAGAGGGCCATCAAAGTTTATCATTCGAAGGATGTTTATTTCTTAGATGATGAATATAAAATGCGCACACAGCTTGCCATTTTATCATGGAATGAAAATTTAGATAGGGAGTGCGCATCATTGTCAGAGGCAACAGAAACGACACCAAGTATCAAAGTGCTGAAGGCAAAAACTTTTTCCTTCAGGGAAAATCTGTGGCAAAAATTTACTGCAAGTTGTTAAATTTGCAAGGCTACAAGACCACAGTACTTGTAATTGAAAGCCACACACTGGATACACTGCATGTATGGATAAACAACTATGACTAAATGTGTGAGGAGTGGTTTGGATATACACTTTTATTTTGGAATGTTCATTGTGGTGTCAAGAAAAAAATGTATGCAGGGAGACTTTTTGACAAGTAAGTTTCATTTGTATGGAATATTAGCATCGTGTGTGTATGTGTGTGTGTGTGTGTGTACAGAAAGGAATGTACCAAACATAATGCTGGACATCAACACACTTCCAACGTATGGTGGGGAGAGGCCAGATGCCCTGCTGCACCCCTGTGGTGAGAAAACCACAAAATGTCCATGGATTATAAACATTGTAATTTAAACCATAATGATTCCTGCCTCTTTAAGGTTACCTTTGACACACTGTGTTCCATGTTTCCTCTGTGACACAGGCTGGCTACTAAGGTTTGATATTTCACTGTGACCACCTTGCTCTTTATATATACTCAGCACTGATTAGCCAACAGGAAATTTAGCCCCAAGATCACTTCGTCACTTATTGGCATGATGTATATGTCTAAATTAAACAAAGCCTAACCTTCTTCCATTGCCATCTTCTTAAATGCAAGTACCTTCATGGTACCCTCTTTCATAATTACCTTAAATAGAACTTGTTCCCTACCTATCAAGTTCAGCTGTAACTGGCTAGCAACCCCCCAGCTCAAAACCTTAACTTGAGCAGCTGTATCCACTACTGCGCCAACTTTAATCCCTTCAAACTAACTAGAATTACTTTATTGCACTGTTTGCTTTTAATGCAAAAAGCTATTTCCCAAATTTTCAATAAACCACTATAGGACCCCCCACCTGCAACATATATACAATTTTCTGAAATATGATTCACTGAGTCTTCACCCTTCTTGCTAATTTCACCCTTGACAGCATGGCCATTCACATCATTATGGGCTGATTGTTGGTAATTACCCTCATCCCCTATCCTTTTAAAGGTGCTGGCTTTAGAGAACTATCATGACCCCTTGGTGACCTTGTACAGCAGTGCTATAGGTGTAGTGGCCATAGTCACTACACTTATAGCATTGACTACGACCAACTTTAGGAGAGATATTCAAACCTTCCTCCTTGATGTATCCCTTGCCTTCTACCTTTAACAACTTCTGCTGTGAATCCACCATGGTGGACCATTTTTGTTGGATGTTCCTCGCTCATTTTCCACTATTTTGCATTGACTTCTGCAAGGGCAACAATACCTTTTACAGCTGTTGTCACCACTCTTCCCTCTAATGGCTTCAGGTCCCCTTTAACCACGTTGCCCTAACATCCAATTCATCCATCTTATCTGCAAAAGAGACCTGTTTCACCATCTTTTGCACTGATCCACACACTCTTTCATGATTATGCAAATGAATTTTCATTAAATCCATGGCATCAAACAGAGCTTTAGGTTGCTTATTCAAGACCTGGCAGGCTGCCCTCTGATGAATGCATCCCTCTGAAAATGCATCTTTTCCAATCATTGCCACAATACATTTTGTATCAAGGCTGGATTCTGTTAATTCATAGCCATCTAAAGCCAAGCATTGACCTTGCTCTGTGAACTCATCTAGAGTCTCCTCCACCTTCTGTCATGCAGCTGTCTTTTGATCCTCGCAGATGGATCCTTCTTTCCAAATCACTTGTCTAATCTTTGCACTAGCCTGTCACAATCATCCCTATAATTTTCCTCCAAACTGCCCAAAAATGTCAGGCCTTTGTCACAAAGCACAGCAATCAATGAATCTAACTTCTTGATATCTAACCAATTATACCTTTGAACTTGATGTTCAAATTGCAAAATGTATGACAGCCAATCTTGCAAATAACTACGGTTTGCTTCTAGTCATTTGTCCATCATTCGTCCTAGCTGCCCCCCCCCCCCCGCCACCCCCCCCGCCCCCTCAACAGTAGGTATGTATGTTGGCAGGGGCTTAAAAGTGCGTGTATTACCATCCAAACTCACATACCCTATTGCCTGAGATCATGGAACACAATATGCCCCTGAATCTTGGGTTAAACTAGTCCCCATCTATACTGATGATACCTGTGCATATCCACTAGAATATGGGCCTAACCCCACCCCATTCTGTAGTACAGGGTATTGCCGGTTGTATCCTTGTACTGGAACTTGCATTTTACATCCTGGTTGGTCTCCCACTTCTCCTTGCTGATTGAAAGATGTTGGCACCCATAAAAACTGCTTTTGGGGTACTGCAGGGTGGATGCAAGGGTAAGTAAACTGACACTGTACCCCTCTTTCAATAGAACTACTCTGTAGCTCCACTGAACTCTATAGAGGTGAATATGATGCACCCTTGGAGCTACTCTGCATTCCCACTGCACTACTACTGGGCATATTTGTATGGCAGCTTCCTACCTCATTTACATTTTGCATAGTATCCTGGGATAAAGACTGTGACACAACAGGAGCTGGAGACATATGGTTGACAGAATGTGAAGTGACATTTATTGAAGAAATATTGTGTACAAAATTTGTTTTGCTTCCCCTCACTTCCCACATATGCTTGGCTGTGTGTCATTTGCAATGGCAGCTGATAATGAACAGGGTCTGTACTTCCCATGGTACCCAGTATACTCTGCCTAGAGCATTGGTCATCACTGCATTCACCAATGGTTGAATTCCTGCTGCTGGCAAACCTGCACACTGCTGTCTCCCATCTTCCCCATCCCCATCCTCAGATGAATCGGAAGTTTGTTTCTGTCCCTTATCTATTGCTGGTTCTCTTAGTTTATCCTCATGCTTTTTTTTCATGGACCACAGACGTCTAGTTGTATCGTCCATTCTTGACTCTGTAGAAGATACTGCAAGAACTGTAGAGACATGGGTAGCTTCCATGGCCATTACATCAGAAGTGGTGCCTCTATCAGCCAACTTAGACACTTTTTTCACTCTTCCCAGTCAACACCTGAATATTTCTGCACGAGTCCTCTATTGTTAAGGATCAACCTTGTTCTCTGATTTTTACACTTCTTTCTGCTCTCCTGTCTCCTATAGAAGTGATGGTCATGAATATTTCCTTTTGCTGTGTTGACATTGATGGGTACCACGTTTATTTAATCTTTTTATTACCAAAGGATCAATAGACAAATAGCCACTCTCCCCTAGAATTACAATCACATTACTCTGTCAGTGGTCAGTAATATATGTGCATGAAATATGGCCCCTAGTTAAATAATTGTTAGCATTTGAAATTATTGTCACTCCTAGGAATATGTCACAAGTAATATTTGATTTTTGAAGAGAGGAAAGAAGAGGAGAGAGAGAACCCCCCCCCCCCCTCCAATTAGTTCCTGTCAAAAATGCAGTTGTAACAATACACCAAGCCAAAAAGCCCAGAACCCAACATTCAATGACTGTATACAGTATTAATTGGAAGACTCCACTTTATATAATTTTCACAATTAAGAAAAAATCAACACCAGCTTCAGCATAAAAATACTTTTAAAAAACATCTTTATTTTGACAAATATACAAAAAAATACAAACAAACAAAACAAAAAAACAGTCAATATATTGTCATGGTAACACCAAGTCAACATGTGAAATTATGGTAATGTATCTGTGAACTTACCATGAAAAACCCAACCAAAATTCACAATACCTACCTTGTTATTGTTAGAGTCAGAGTCAGAGCAGTTTTATTTGACCAAAAGAAAAAAGTAGCAAAGTACAATGCAGCAATGCAATAACGAGGTCAGGATGACAATGACGAGGTCAGGATTGTTATAGTAATACAATGAGAAAAATTATATGTGACCTATTTGTGTATTTAGCGCAAACAAATCCGACCAAACTTCACAATCCCCAGACCGTCATTGTAACACAATTTCAATGTGAAAAATTATGTAGGACCTACCTGTGAATTTAGCACAAAAAAATCCCACCAGAATTCAAAAATTACCAAAATTACCGTCTGAAAATTGTAGCTAAATAACCTGTAGATCCTGCACAGATGAATCCGACCAAAAGTCACAGGTGTCTGCAAAAACAATACAAATTCATCCCAGATATAATCTGCAGTAGAATACCTGTGTATACTGTGTATGAATCCAGCACAGAGGGATCCGACAAAAATCCACCACATTTGCAAATAGCAATTTAAATCACTTGTGTGCAGCTTCATTTGCTTCCACACAGCCTTACAGATTAGGTGATATGTTTACAAATCTGTACAACTACAACGCAAGCCTAAAAATAGTGTAAGGACAGAATTATTCTGACCGAATTTCCCACTAATTTATGCACACGTGACCTAAATTATGACAAAAATGACACATTATTTTGTGCCTCAAAAATGACAGTTTCTGATCTGTGTTGGGTCCAGATATATGGTACCTTTAAAGTGCTTTTTACTCACCTTAGCACCAGTCTTCAGGTACAATGCGACTGTCTTTTGCCAATGGACTTCCACGGACTACAAGTGCTGAGAAAAAGGTTTGTTCTCCTTGGATCTTTCCTGGCAAAAGTCTTAATCTCCCGTAGTCACACACCCAGACCATCGGCCAACTTCGGGTTACAGGGATCTGTCCTTAATACAAGTGACATCAACCGTATTAGCATTGAAATCCCCATTGACTTGTAAATAATCTCTAGGAAAGGTGCATTTACTGATAAGCACCCAAATAGAAAAAAATAAATAAATAAACCAGCAATCCACAAGAGTGCCTCATAGTGAACCACTTTGTTTGCCTCTTTCACAAGTAACATATCCACCAATTTTCAGCTTAATCTTAGTGACGATTCTGGAAAAGTCAAAAAAAGCAAAAACAAATGCTGAGTTACATGCACTGCTATAATTTATGACCATGGTTCCTCACAAAAGACCTTTAATTCAAAATTCTGCCTGCCTGCTGGTCCATGGAAGGTTAGTATGGCCCAGATCAACAGGTTCCTTGGGGTGCTTCAGGACTATCATGCCCAAAGCATATCAAGGTAAGATGTTGTCTCGGTCTTAGAGTCCACATGCAAAGAATTGAGGAGGAACCAATGTTATGAACCTCACATGAAGCTACCAAAGTATACACATTTCCTGCACATGAAACACATAAGTGAAAAATACGATAAATTTATGTCGACCTGTATGAGTTTCGAAACCACTACCTTTGGCACACTCGCCTAGCCAAATGTAAAGTCGAACACGCTGACCTCTAGGCCATCGGGGCAACCTCAAAAAGGTTGACCGAGGACCCAGGGTGATGTTATAGCAGGTGTGGCTTGTACATTGACACGGTAGGGCACTTCCACAGACCGACAATTTATGAAATACACCTCTCATATAATTTCGAAGTCGGAGCAATGGCCAACAGCACTTCGAAACCAATAGAGTATTAGCAAGTGTAAAATACGATAAATTTATGTCAACCTGTATGGGATTCGAACACACTACCTTCGGCACACTCGCCTAGCCAAATGTAAAGTCGAACACGCTGATACACATGAACCAGAGATTTAAATGGCTATCTATGCAATGACTATCTGTGCAATTATTCAGTTACAGATATTCAAGTAAGTAGATTACAATACTGGACCTTCCCTGATAGTTTTAATCTGAGCATGTTGTGCAGATGCCTAGGAATAAGGTCTGTAAAAATTAAAACCATAGAATGTTTCAAAACAGGTACTTGTTGAAGCTGTCATCTGGTGCTATTAACGTTTTGTCATTTTTTGCCTTCTTTTGGGTGATATTCATTTCCTCAACCCTTTTAGTGCCAACTACGACTAAAGAAGAAGTACTTGAGAAAAAAACTGTCAACTAGTGAGGGTGCTTGATTAATATTCCGTGTAGAAAGACCTTTCATCCAAGTAACCATGTGCCTTAAGCTACATAGAATATAATGGTCCAGGTCGACAGCGTTCCTCAGTGTGCTTTCAGTGAATTGCCCATAAAGTGCCTTATAGGAAGTTGTTGACTGAGTCCACAATGTGGCACTGAAATAGCTACCATGTTGTTAGCTTGGTATTTAGCACTTTTTAAGAACAGTTAAGAGTTCAAACGTTTTCTGATGCAGGATTTTAAGTTTTTAACAGTGTTTATGACAGATGTATATTTTCTACCAATAGATTGTATTCAAAGTTCCTGATACAAATGAAATATGAAAAAACACAGTAACAACAAAAATAAAAGAAGAACACAAAGAAAGAAAACAAAAAGACTGGCGTTGGGGACTGTGAGTATTCACAGTCGCCAAAAATCAATGGCACCTGTCAATCAGAGTTTAGAGTCTCTCACATGACGTTAGGCAGCAAGAGTCCATAAGACGCAGATATCATAACGGCGGCCATAGTCAGCAAAACCGTGCATGGCTGCCGAAAGCACGACATATATTTTTCGACCGCAAAGTCATGCAAACTTTATATTCGTTCATTCATATTAGAGAATATAGTTGCAGTGCCACCTGGTAAACAAATTAACAACTAGGAGTCGCTAAGAGTGTTCCTGTGTAATATTAAAGAATTTGGGTGAGCAGTTTCAGAGAAGATTTTTCAGGATTTACCCCAAAACACAATCATAAAAAATCTATAAAAAAAATAGACTGTGACCATTTGACAAACATGGTAGAGACCCAACCAAGGTCTATCCCCACCAAGTTTGAAGTGAATATGGCTGACGATTTTGGAGCACAGGCCAAAAATATGCATTACCACAGGAATACCCATTTACTGACATACAGTGGCTTTTTTGGCGGGGTATGCAGCATTTTGGCAGCAGTTAGCATTTACCAGTGGCAGGGAGCATCAGCCAGTGGCATGAAGGAGTGGTAAGTGGCAGACCACCCAATGGCCGTGGCCTACCACTGTCTGCGGCTGAAATCCAATTGAGACTTCTGGAGCTGAGCAGTAGATGACGGCAGTCGGTTGTGTGTTCAATTTATTGTATTTTTGGCATGACACAGATACACACTGGATTGCTGGTGCCCCTGCGTCAATTAGTAGTCTTCGAAATCAAGACAAGACAAGATAAGATAAGGTAAGATAGCTTTGTTTCAGATCAAAGTCCATTGATTTTGCATCGCAAAGTTATAAAATGTAAGACATCCATATCAAAATAAATAAAGTTTAAAGTTTCAAGGTCAGAATGCAGGACTATTAGTTTCTAGCTGCCACGAGCTGCTGATCAGTTGCTACAGTGAATGTTTGTGTCTACAGCCTGGATGTCCAGTGCATATCAGATTTATTAATAACTAAACTTCTACGACTGGGGGATTTTTTGTCTTCTGACAATGAACCCATATGTACTTGCTGGCGAATTTTGGTGACCGATGTTGCATGGTTGTGAGAAAATATACTGCTTGCACTTCAAATCCCCGCACATCCAGAAACCATCTGAATGAGTTATTTTAACAGTCATCTTCATCTCAGTTTTAGTGCCTCTACATCATAACTGTGTTGTATACAGTGACATTCAGACAGTTGTACAAACGTAAGTATAGTTCCATTGACAGCCGATGCAAAATTTTCGTCTGCTCATGTTGGCTTTTGTGCAGAGACACTTGCATTGTCATTTAACGTCCAATGTTTATGGGTAAACTTGTTCGCACCTATGTGGCAAAGATACATAAAGCAGTCTACAAAAGTTTCTCTCATGGTAGATAGAGAATGGGGCCGATGTCAAAGGTAGAAAAACGAGGTTTTAAACACATACACTCCTTTTTCTTTATATTAAAGGAGATATCATGAGCAAGAGCAAACATAAAACGCCTCTAACAGAAGGATAATCATCACCATAATATCAGCATAGCTGAAATTATTTTAAAGTTCCTATGGCCCCTGGGTATGCTTAATTTGTTTGTTCTTGAAATATTGTGACCCACTCTCTAACAATATGCTTTGTTTGACAATAAGCTCCATGGTGTGAACATGGTCTTCTAGGATTTATGTTTCCTTTTTGATGGCCGACAATGCGACCATTGGCTTATTAATCATCCCACATATATAAAGATCGCATGGACCAAATTTCCACAACATGAAAATAAACCACGCAAGTTAAAAAGCCATAGAAAATTAATAAATCAACAGCTATCCTTAGGGCTCTTTGGGCACAATACGCAAATGTACACTGAAGAAAGAATGTTCTTGACCTGGATCAGTTTTTTGTCTGTTCGTTCTTATAGTAATTGTAGGCATTCTGGTACTTGCATGAAAGCTTGGTTTACAACGAATTTGAAGCTAGTATCGGTACGTCAATTCATAGTACATCGACTTTGTTGAAGTTGAATAAAATGAAAAAGTGATGACAACTGACTTCAAAGTATTTCCCACATTTTGAGAACACAAATGAGCATCAAATAGTTGAGCAAAAAGCCGGTTTTCAAAAAATTTAAACCCAACAAGGACACTAAGCACTTTACTGTCATTAAGAGATTTCACCTACTGTTTAAAATCTAGTGCTCGTCCGCCCAGTGGGAGAATCAAGGAAACATGGTACACTTGCCATAGATTACTCGTAGTGCATTACTTTATCCGTCACAAGATAACTGCATTCGTAGACATGTAAGCATGGTTATTACCAGTGTTATAGCTAATATGTACTGTAGACTGTGTCTTCATATTTTATATCACAAAGCCCAATTTCCTCAAATGTTTCCATGCCATTATTACCAAAAATCGGTTACCTTAGTACTCCACTCTCTATTCATATGCTGCCATTGCCAATTTTGACCAAAAACTTTGAAACTTTATCAACATTCTGAGACACACAGAGACAGACAGAGAGAGACAGAGAGAGAAAGAGAGAGAGGCTCCTCCTTGTAAATGCCAAACCTGTGAAATAAAAAGACATAAATAACAAACAAAGAATATGAATTAAAAGTTCTAAATATTTTCACTACATGGTCTCCAATTCTACATCTATTGTTACTTGTTTGAGGTGCATAATTCCAAACACATGCACATTGTACAAAAATAGAGTTGTACATTTTTTTATGTACCAATCTCCTTTTTTACCCAATTTAAAGTGTTGCCTTCTCTCTGCTCTTCTCATCGTATATATTTATTGCAAAAGTGTGATTTGCCTAGGATGTAACGTCAGGCATAATGCCTGTACTGGTTCACCTTTCAGTCCTTAAAATGTCTTAAATATTGGTGTTTAATTTAGAAACAAAGGTGTTCGAATTCTGTTACAGACATTACATCCATGAACCTCAGGCCAATTGGTTTCAAACAATATGTGATTATGATCCTATGACATATCCTCACTTCGCCCGTTACAGAGAATAAGTCCGCTACAAACATAAAAAATGAAATTCAAAAATTGTGCAAGATATCATATTTCCACTTTTGATAGAAGTTGTCTCAGTGTACTCAAGGCAAAATATACACACATACATTCAAACAATATATCGACGTGACAGAACATCTGTAAACCACAATACTATATTGGAATTTTTTTTGTTTACACTTATACATATTGGTTGCTAAAATAAAAGAAAACAGCTTCAGATAATACACTCTATAGCTAAAGCATTTTATATGTGCCACGCATCAATTCCAATCCCTTAGGTGTGTTTTTATAGCCATGCCATACGGTTCATCAAAATTGATACAATTTTTTTCCAATTACGCCAAGATAAGTGTTTCGACAATTTTGTAACAGTAATCTGTAAATAATCTGGAGAATGGGCGTAAATACGAACCTTCCAGCAAAATTCTGTCACCGGCTTCGACCTACTCTCTCTTCCATTGTATTTGTGTCATTTTGCCCAGAACCACTTCCTAGTAGTCTTTACTCAATTTTGCAGTTCGAACTGTTAACTCTCCATAAGCTAACCTGTCTCTGTCTAACCTATATACATATGGAAGTACTATTGTCCATATTGCATGAAAATAAATATGGTCAGCTTTAATGCAGATGTGGGAGAATATGTGGTACCACATTTTGTATGTGTTGATCACATAACTAGCCTCCCAAGGTAAAACGCAGTATCTGATATTTTGACGTTTTGAGTAAATTTTACTTTAATGTTATCGGCACTTATGCAATAAGGCAAAAAGTTCATGATGTAGAGCTTATCCTGATTAATACACACGTATAGCAAACATTTTAGGAGAAATTGTCAGATTTCAGTTTCCGTGTTATTGCTAGAATTATAGAGTGATTCTGCGTTTTACCACAGTAAAACAGACAGATACTGCGTTTTACCACTGTAACATGAAATACTGCGTTTTAACTCTGTACATATTTTTCTTTTCTGGTATATCAGAATAAAATGCCTAATATTCTTTCGAAATTTAACTGTTAACAAACTTATTTTTCTCCTGAGACAAATAACTATACTTTAGGAGGTAAAACAACTTTATTTGTAAGTACAGCATAAAAGCAACGGAAAGACACCAATATGCTAATTATTATAATATACGTAACCATTTTTACTGGCTTCATATAATTGACTAATGTAACCTTGCTTATGGGTTCGCAATATAGCCACGCCCCCTCTTACATACTTTTGAGGTAGCGCGTCGGCTGTTAACAGCTACCTCACAATAATAATATGTATCGGGAAAGAGCTTCATTTGGCTATACAGTGAAATATCAATTATAAAGATTTGACATTATTAAAGGTCGTACGGCACTAACAAGTACTAAATTAACTTTTTTTTTAATTTGAACACACCTTTTGTGTCCATTTTGTCATTGATTTTCATAATATTTTGCAAACTTGATTAAACAAACTTATGAAGGGAACATCTTATTTGAAACGTTGTGGCCCTTCAAAGTGCCAAAATTCAAATCAGCGAAAAATCACTGGTGCAAATAGTTTACTATTGCAAACAAACCAAGACAAAAATGAAAATTCGAGATAATGTTCCCTTTATAAATAATTTTGCTTTCATATGAGACCAAAATTACCACAAACGTTTCAGAACTGTTCTAGTTACTTTTGCTTAAAAATGAATTTTGAATAGTACAATTTTGACAGCGAAAATACATTCATACTTTTGTATTTTCATATATTTTGTTGTTTGGATTATAATCTACGGAATATGTACCTTCAGGCAATATAAACAGTATTGAATTACAGGTCGTTTAAGAGCTATGGCCCCCTAAACGCAAAAATATGTAAAGGGGGGAGGGGATTATATTGTGAGCCCTTATGTTTCTGAAAATTAACTAAAACAGTGTTTGCTAACACATAATATATTATTCAACATATAATACAGAGTACTGATTATTAGTAACTGCACTTTGTGCACGCAATTTGCAAGCACGCGAACCATAAAAACCTTATTAATTTAGCACAATCCAATGGAGGACTAAACTTGCACGCTCATGTAGCGTTACCCGGTTACCGTCTGCAAAATTTTCAGCACACACATTTCAGCGCGCACGTTTGAGCGCACAATTTTGTGTGTGCAAATACTTGGATACTGACAATTTGAAAATTGATTACAATCATTAACTTTATATTGAATGTGCTAAATTCTTAACATGAAAAATGAGTGCGCTGTAGAATGTGCTAAATTTTAACAATAAAATTTTAACGCAGTATAAAGCCGATTCCTTTCAAGGTTCAAGAACGTGCGTGTACACAATAGCGTGCACAGAAATCACTTGTTACTAGCACAAATTGTTGCACTGTTTATTCTGAAATTAAAACTAAGTAATTGCGTTGTCAATTCCATTGCTTTTTACTATAATTATATTTTCAATAAAAACGGAGATAAAAACACGTAGCTTTATCAAGTGGAATATTAAGTTTTACCCTCATTGCTTTAATGTATAAAAAATATTAGTTTCTGTAGTATAAGTAGAGTTGGTTAGAGGTCATAATGATTCTTAAATTTAGTTAGACGGCATATTGTCAAGTATTTTAAATTTGGAATTTTAATATCCAAATTGACTTCACCCAGCCACTTCCCCCAATCTTTATGTTAAGAATTGACTTTTCTTGTCATTTTCATTGTCAAGATAGGCTTAATGTGGGGAATTTCGATTTAATTTATTTTCAACAAAAACCCGCCACCCACTAGTTACATGAATAATTGAAAATGAAAAACAGAATAATTAGGATTTCCCCTTTAGATAGGTAGAAAGGATTGTTGTCAAACTTCGTCAAAATGACTTGAAGTAATTATAACAATACCAGGTACATTAAAAACAGTTTCTTTAAATTTCACCAATCCTAGGACTATTCGGATACAGTACAACAGTTGTTATTACAATAAGGTTTTCTCTATTATGTGTCAAATTTCAGAACAAAAATTTTAATGACAATGGTAAATTATTGAAGGCTCATGTAGGCACATTATGGCTATATTACAACCCTTATAGTTCCTTAAGTAGGCCTTAGAAGTTCTTTTATATCACAATAATTTACATAGCCGGTCCTAAATTGTTACTAGAGTGGTGCACGTCATAAAATTCCCTGAACGGGGTTTTAAAAAAAAAACTTATTTTACAAGACCAATACTGTTGTACTTTTCCATGCGCATTCATGAAAATAAACTATCCTATTCAAATTTCCATTGAAAGTGCTTGATGCTGTTGTTTACTGTTTGATATTTTCGTTCATTTTTTTTAAAACTTGGATCAATTTTTTTTTTTAAATTCGACTTAACCTTTGGTCAAACAGGTCTCCAGTTGTATGCAGTGTTTAAACAGGTAAAACAGTTGTGTAATTTATAACAGGCAATATCTTTGCTAAAACCTCGTTTATCATAAGATATTAATGCTTCAAGTATGTAAATTACCAGCGTTCCCATAGCACCACATTACTGTCAGGCTAAAAAATGCGGTATTTTGATCTGTTCGGCGACTGGACTTAGTAGGGTAAAATGAATCTACCATGGATGAAAAGTGTGAGTCTGTAATCGCTGACAATATCGAACTACTCGGAATAAAAAATAAGATCTGCTACATCTGGTATCTCAAAAGCTTGAAGTGTTCGTAGTATACATGAGTCAAATTTTAAATATTTTCCCCGTGCATGCTGAAAACTGAGTCAGGCCTATTCATGAGAGGCCCTCTTTGAGTGACTGCCCAAAATAAAATAGACCAGGTATAAATTTATTAGATTTTATATGCTTAAACTTATGTGCGTTTTGTGCAAAAGAGAGGCTCCATTTCGCTTATTTATTAAAACATGATATACACAGGAACTTAAAATTCGTGTTTTAAATATAATTTCAGTTTCTGTGATTACAAAAATACGGGAATCTGTAGGCTCAAATCTGACCAGCCAGTAGCCATATAGCCAGTTTATTTTATGAGGTGAACATGCTATAGTAAAATTAGACTTTAGATTAAGCCTACAGTGTGTCGGCCTAATGTTCATAAGGATGTTTTATAATGCTATGCTTAGTAGCCCTAGTCGATGTTCACAATATAAAATATTACCAATCAGTGTGTGATATAGACCTAATGCATAGCCTATGGTTCACTCAGATATACATGTAAGCCTAGGCCTAGTGCAAAATTCATTAGTTTCCTCACTTGGATCGGCAGCATCTAGAGCTCCTGTGGTCTGGCGTTTCAATTTTATCCATTCAATTGTTCGTCTTAGTGGTGCTTTTGTTGAGCTGGCCAAGAATAACGCCACCGTTTAGCTTCCTCTGCTATTGAGAGGTGGGCTTAACAGCTTTAAAGATCTTGTCTAAGACTTATCGCCAGGAAGTACTCGAGTAAAAAGGGAGAAAGACTACAGAAGATCAATAAAACCAGTTCAAAGTTTCCAACTTATTGCACTTTACTCTGTATCACGTGATCATATTCTGTGCTTGACATTGACGAATTGATGATTCCAGAGGTAAAATGCAGCATTTCTAATGCTCCCAAAGTAAAACGCAGTATTTCTCTGTGCTCCCAAGGTAAAAGGCAGTATTTCTATGTGCTCCCAAGGTAAAACGCAGTATTTCTATGTGCTCCCAAGGTAAAACGCAGTATCTCTATGTGCTCCCAAGGTAAAACGCAGTATTTCTATGTGCTCCCAAGGTAAAACGCAGTAATTTTATGTGCTCCCAAGGTAAAACGCAGTATTTCTAAAATACTGCATACAGAACAAGAAGTCACGGGAACAACTGTTTCCTCAATCTCCCATTGTCTGCCTTGCATATGGACAATCAATTCTTCTTGTGTGAGACAAGGCACAGCCGCAAACAGTACTACCATTAGCAAATATGCAGGAACAGCTGCAGCAGTTAACAGTACCATCACACTTTGCTTGTGATAGGATAAAAACAGTCCACTGACCAGTTACCCAATCACAGAAAAAACAGAAAAAAGATTCAAGCTGAGGTATAACAATACCCACTGTCTTAACCATGTAAAAGGGATTCTTTTTATTGTCATCCTTTATATTTTAGCATATGACAGAAGGTAACATGCCATCATCAAATGTTAGCGACATAAAATCGTGATTGTGCAGACTGAAATGATAAAACTTGTGCTTAACAGACACACAGAGCAGCAAAAAACCTACCACCTCTGATTATTCCGACCATTTTGAGGCTGCATATACGTCTAGTTGGTCCTGCTGGGATGCTGGTTCATATTTTTGGTGGGATCTCAATAAGCTGCATGTTTCCAGGAATTAGATTTCCTGTGTTATAGGGGATAGTATAGTATATGCATATATGGCATGAAGAGGCTCGGCACTTCAACATGTTGTCCAAATGGCAGCCATCTCATTGATTCGACCTTTACCATTGAGCTAGGATATATAGGTCTCTTCATTCTTTGTGCGGTCTAACACGTTTTGTTTGCAATGGATGATGAAAAAATAGACTCATTAAATTTATACCAGCACTGAAAAAGGTAAAATAGAATCACATAATGAAACAATAGTAAACGAAAGAAAAGTCTTTAAAGTGAACTTTACTTAACCCTGGTGATTCGCCAGTATATTTATGGCATGACAGAGCATTCCTCATGTTTAACAACAAGAAAGTGTAGGAGAAAAACTGGGGTCAACATATGTCAGACTTGTCATTTTAAAACTTGCAATTTTAATGCCAATTAAAACATCATTTCACTGACCATACACACAAGGACGCTAGGAATCTTCGAAATATCCATGTAAAGCCGTTGTCAAGGTCTTGCTTGCATTATCTTGGTTTTCGGTATGTATCGAACTTACAATCCTGTAGCGCATCGTGTACTCACAAGAGAAACAATCCAACATGTGTACATATTTATGCTAAACAAATTGTCTGTGTGATGCTACAAATTAAGGATATGGTCACCGGTAAATGCAATGAAATCGCTGCAGTACATTTACATGTACGCATCACAACCATAGTTGTGCTTCAATGAAACGCTATAACGATACCAGGTTCTAATTCCTTTCAAGAAAAAAAAAAGAAAGGAAAAAAAACAAGTTTCATCTAAAATTCGGCATGACTACAGGTGTATAGAGATTGAGAACAGGCCAGGTCCTCAGCTTTCGCCGACACTTTGAGCTTTCTACATACAAAGTACACGACGGAAAGATGTTGACTCCGTCTTACTTCAATACACCTGAAAAAGTTAGGGGAGGGAACAACAGAAGTGTTTGTTTGTTTTGCTTAATCATTATGTGTGAGTCCTAAATGAAGCCACCAAAGCATGGAAATTTCAAATAAACATTAACTATGAAGACATATTAGATTTGGGTCAGGGATTGCATTGGCTGTCTGTGTGATTATAGTCTACGGGCCACTTTATTAAGAAACGTCATGTAAAATCTTATTCAATTTAATTTGACAATTTAATGGATGATATGAAGCGTGGCCAATATTAACAAGTAAGCAGGAAACATTTATTGTATTGACACAAATAAAAGTCAATGCTTACATATGTATTCTACATTAAATTTTTTAACATCTAAGCATAAACACTGACAAATACGTTTATGCAATAAAATGCATGGAAGACTACGCTTTATTTAAACCCAACGCCAGATAAAGCGAATTGTACACACTAAGGCCAAATAGCAACAAAGCGGACACTCATTGCACATTTTAGTTGTCTGCATCTAGCACCTAGTGTTATGAATTAAATTGGTACCAAATATAACTACCTTCTCACTCTCAACTCTAGATATCATTCTTTGGAAAGTGAAACGTTATATAACAGTCAAAATTAGGCAGATGCCTTATTGTATTTCCAATGTTCACAGGTTTGGATCTCCATGATGCGAGCCTTATCGAAACCGGTCCCACATGTCATGACTATTTGGAATTTAATTTCTCTTCCAAATGTTGAAATAGTCAATGTAAACGTGAAACCCGATTCAAAACGGCACACCAGCTGTTTCAAAAGTAACCATTTTTGCTGATTTGACTATGTTACCTGGATGGATTTTTTTCTTTGTTGTTGTTGTTGTTGTTGGGGTTTTTTTTTTTTGGTGTGTGTGTGTGTTTTTTTTATCACGTCACATCGCAATGTAATTATCCGTATGTATGAAGGATCGCTGACAATCCCCCATGGTTAAGTGGAAGAGTCAAAGGCTTTATTTAACTTGCACCGTAATCTTTCTACACTGTAAGCACCAAAAGGTAATCGTCATGGATTCTTCATTTTAGTAAAAATACTGAGCCACATGTGTGTCTCATACTCACACACATTATATATATTTTATCAAAGACCTCTACCTTAAAGCTCTTTATAGAACATGTAAGGGTCTCCACAGCATGTGTAACCTTCGTCATGTTATTTGTAACCTAATACAAAGATTTTTGTGGGTACCTTGTAAAAGCTTTTCATCCAGATACCATGCGCTAATGCAGTCAGTATTGGCTGCGTCGATAAGTTCTATAATGTAGGCTTGGCCCTTCAATATGGTTCCATCAAAATGACCACACACGTGGAGACAATGAAGCCAAAAGTGGGCTTTGGAATACCCATATTTGGACGATATGCTGGATTTTTATGGTAGATAAATCTATATAAAATGAAACTTGGCATGTTCAGAGATCATACCAGCAGAACAAAATTGGACATGCTCAGTGAGCTTGAGATGACATTGAAATGACCTTGACTGTCATTTTGGTGATGTGGAGATGTCTTTTGGGGGGGCCATTTTACTTCTTTGCGACATACTTATAACAAGAAATCACAAAGTGCAAAGGGAACAAGTTGCGTAAAGTTTTGCGTGGAACATTTTTTAAAAAATAATTTCGAAATTAGGACCATTTTTTACAAAAAATGCAGAAGGGCTATTTTGCAATAGTTTGTTCCATTTCTACATAATTGCCATACATCTAAATATTAAATAGGTAAAACTTAAGGAATACGCTTATATTGTAGATAACGTTTTAAAATTCACCCAAAAGTCTTGTTTTAAAAAATTAAATCCGTTTGAACTTTTAACCCATAAACCCATTGTTTGCGGTCAACTTGAATTGAGAAATCAAAAGCGAGGCCCTGATTAGAAATTGGTGCAATTCCACTAAGATGAAACAAATTCACATGTTTTTTTTTTAATCCTCGAATGTTTTAGGAGCATCTGATGGTGGACATATTGTAATGAGGCATTCAAAAGCTTTTTGTTTTATTTGGGAAAAAATAAATTTTAATTTTAATCATGTTGGACTCAAGTTACAGGATTGAAACACTGCACATTTTTGTATTTTACATGTGACCTCTACATGCCAAAGCTTAATGTCATTTTGTCATTTGAAATTTTCTTCTACCCAAAACTTGGACAATTTTTAGTCCATTTTGATCATAATGGGCCCAAATTGTAGATATTGTAACACTGTACACTTTTGTACTTCACATGTGACATCTAAAGGTCAAAGGTCAATTTAATAAGGATCTTTCAAATTTTCACCCAGCCATAGTGTGGCCAAATTCCATCCAATTCTAGTTATGTTTGACTCAAATTGTACGTACAGCAACATTGCACATTTTTGAAATGAACATCTAACCTCCAAAGGTTAGAGGTCAAGGTCATTTTGACCTTTGAAAGTCTCATCTAGCTCTGACTTCGTCAATTTTTGTCTGATTTGGTTCATGTGGGGCTTGAAGTGTAGATATTGCAACACTGCACATTTTTTAATTTACCTCTAAAGGACAAAAGTCAAGATCATTACGGCCTTTGAACTTTCCTCTATTTCCATGGAGATTGGCCATAACTTGGCCAATTTCCATCCAATTTCAGTCATGTCGGGCTAAAATTGTAGATTGTACATTTTTTGTTATTTACATGTGATCTCTATAGGTCAAAGGTCAAGATTATTTCGACTTTGAAATTTTAATCCATAAGCTTAATGGGCTAAAATGTACCAAAGGACAAAAAGTTGTAGGAATAGGGGGCACACAAAATCTTAGTTCTTCCCTGTGTCACCTTATCGTGACGATCGCGCACATGACTGAATTCATAATTACGCTGGTCTGC
Organism: Hermodice carunculata; assembly: GCA_964020975.1. Taxonomy (NCBI): domain Eukaryota; kingdom Metazoa; phylum Annelida; class Polychaeta; order Eunicida; family Amphinomidae; genus Hermodice; species Hermodice carunculata. Next base: position 30,739,531 of record OZ026628.1, on the reverse strand, counting down.
TGTTACCAAGTAGAACACGCTATGTACACGCTACTGTGACCATAGTAGAGGCTTAACTGTGAAACTATGGAATATAAGCCCACACATGCATGGACATTTGTCAAGATTCGACAATTGTCGCGCATCAGCGCTACGGCCTGGTACCTTGCAATTTACAGGCATATTTCAGGCAGAGTACAGCTTCAACTTGATCAAAATCACTCTTTCAGACTTCCACACTCTCTTCACTTCTATACACTTTAATATGGCTGTCGATGACCTGCTGATAGTGATGTCCCACTCCCCGCGAAATACCGTTCAATCTCGTTGCCCGATCCTGATGTTCAAAATTGGAAAAATATATTTCGTTAATTTGGTATTGAAACTTACTACTTTTCAAGGCACACAGACAGATCTGCCTTGTGGCAAATCTTCTTGTCTAGTTTTTATATTGTCTAATAGTAGCTTTTTCTGATGGCATTTTCATTACCCGGGTATTTGGCCTATCACAAAAACTTGATATCTAGTGAAATGTCTCCGCATCTCTAACGATTTCTGTATCAACCGTGAGCACCATTTGGCATTTTTCTGTGTGTGTATGCATGATGATAATCATAATGATGATTTTGATGATGGTCATCATCATCCATAACATAACAATGTCTATAAAGATAACAATAACAATAATGATACAATAAGGATGACAATATGAGTGTCAAGAATAAAAATGGTGATGATGTTGGTGATTGTGATTATAATTATACAGGGTAAACAAGGGTAAACGACAAATTAATGGCATGAGATGGGATATATATATATATATATATATATATATATATATATATATATATATATATATATATATATATATATATATATATATATTGTTTTATTTTGTTGAGAACTGCACGGTCGATTCTGCATTTTTGCCCTAGTTTGTATAATGCATACCTAATAGCAAAATTTCTAAGCCCTTCTTCTTTCCCCATTTCCATGTTAATGCATTAGTGCAGAGTTAGTAAAAATGTCAAATTCAACCAAATTTACCGATGATAATACATGTGATTTTAGTACAGACATTTCAGATTAGGATTAGAAGAAGAAAACAAGACAAATGTACTATAAATACACCTGACTTTAGTGTAGGCATTCTAGATTAGAAACGGAAGAAGAAAATGTGATACATGTACTGAAAAAAACACATGAGAGTACAGTAAGGGCATTTAAGAGACAGAACCGAAGAGGAAAACGAGATAAATTTTGGTGATGACAGTAAACCCTCCAAATAAGGTTCTATGAGTTTTGATATATATATATATCATATCCAGTCTCAAAATTGTTCAATTTGTCGTTACTCTTTTTTCCAGACTTATGATAGTAAGCAAATGGCTCCACTCTTTGCAATAAAACATGAGTGCACCCTTTGTAAAAATACCACACCAGGCTCTTCAATAGGTGCTTTGTGAAAAGTTTTGGAAAATGTGTCATAAGTGATTTTATGGTGTCATTGACATACCACAATCATGGTTTGAAGGCATGCTAATACAGGTTGGCAACTGATCAACATACTTTAAGAAATAAATAAGGCTTTAGATAGAAAGAAATAACTCAGAATGTTATATCTTTATAACTCCCAAGCATTTGATATAGTTTTGCTTCGGGGCTGCATCTTAAACTATGCCACCTTTAAAATTGCGACCCTTTTAATCCTCGCATAAAATCTTCATTATGTTTGAGAAAATAGAGAGCTGTAACTGGGGGTAGATTTGCCAGATTTGACAAAAACTGACTCAGGTGTTCCACAAGAGACTGCATTCGGCCCTTACCTCTTTCTCGTATTTATCAGATATATACTTGGTGATTTCATTTGTAACCTGTTTCCTGATGACACATCGTTTTGAGAAGTTGTCGAAACAGCAGATGAAATTTAACTCACCCTAACTATAATTTGGATATAGTAAAATGCTTGGTTAAAATAAAGGTGGATTTAAATTCTAGCAAAAAGAAAGAGTGAGAGAAATGCTAGTTTCGATTAAATTATAAACGAATAGGCTGTTCATGGACGCTTAATATTCATGGACATACAGCAGTCCCGCTTCAAAGTCCATAAACATATTAGAGTTATTCTGGCAGAAAATATATCTTGGGAGCCCCTTCATACATATTTGCCATACAACAGCTTTACATTTAGATCGTATCATATCATGAGTATATTCAGGACAATGCGCCATTTTTGAGAGCTTATAAATATATATACAGATATATATATAGAGAGAGAGAGAGCTAGAGAGAGACAGAGAGAGATAGGGGGGAGAAGGAAAGACAGAGATTCCATTCATATCTCAGTTCAGTATAAAGCAGCAATTTATGTGTTTGGTGCAATGAATTTCAATTATTTGCATTGTTAACATTAATTTAGAAAACTTAAACAATGCACAAAATGTTTTCTACTAATCTGTTGTATGCTATCAGTTTCTCATGTTTGCAACTGTTTAAATATGGAGGCAATATGAGATTACATTGTAAATTCCAGCAGGTTCATGTGACCTAGACCGCCAATGGTCCTAAGGTATATTCTATCGTTACTTTCAACAGTTTAATGTCATATATCACTTAATTTTTCCCAATTGGACTCATATTGTACTTGCAAACGGGATCACTTTACCTTATCACATTTTCGTATAGTTACAATTCCACAGATAAGACTAGTCTGTTGGCTTATAAACTGACTTGCACATTATTCTTTGGTTTGATGTCTCATTGACATGCAACTTTAGTTTAGTAGTTATTGGATGTTTAAACAGGTTATGACGTAATGATGCTAGGTCAAGCAGCATTATATAATTCATCTGATGTCGTGTTGAAATTGTTCCCTATCAAAAGTCGTCATTTTGCTGCATGAACTGTATCACTAAATGACATTCAGAAGTTGTTACAAAAGAAAGAGACAAAGTTTAATTATTTGGCTTTAAACAATATCAAAATGGCGTTTCTAAAAAATTTAAATTACATCATATCAAAGTTTCTTATCTACACAAAAGTAAAAGTGTTTCGTTTGACCAATGATACCATCATATTAACATGCATTTTTCGCGATATGGCGTTATTGCATTTACGAAAAATACCTGATGTGAAGGTGAAATGACACGGCGACGAATTACAATTACGGAGAGCACAACTTAAAAATTCACACCAACTTGAAAACTTTTCATCTGCGAAATATGACGAGCAGAGACTTTTAGACATTTTTTTTTGTCGATCAAGTGTTTGCCAGTGGGAATAGGCTGGATGGATGTGAGAGCCTTCGAGTCCTTGCCCACCAACTCCCACCGACGGATACAGTAGTGTTATAAGGTCACCGTGATGATTGTGCAATACCGATGCAGGATAGGCAAAATGCACCGATGTAATCATCTGATGCTGAACGGCACTGTTTTCCGTATTGTTTTAATGCTAACAAGTAGAGTGCATGTACACATTATAAGGTAAATTTTTTTTTCATAAAAGCATGGCAGCATAACTTTCTTCCATCTGCATGGGATAGGCACTGCCAAAGCCTATGATACATGAAGCATAGATAAAAAGGGTGCCATATGTTGCATGACATTCATTAAAATATTAATTGAATCGCACAGTTAAAGAGAGAAAAGTACTTTTAATCGAGCATGGCATCATTCTCATACATAAACAGTCCAATGTGCCAATGCAATGTTTGTATCTGCTGATTGACGTTCAATAGATACTCAAGATAAAATAATGAAAACCGTTGTTTAACATATCCGTGTTAGTTTCAGAGCACATCAGCCTGGCTGTTCACGCAATAAACATTAAAGTAGTTTCTTTCTTACGTTATTCAAATCCTACCATTTTAGGTGATACGACATCAGGCTTCAAGATTGGAGGCTATTACATTGTTTATGGATTAATTTTATGTTTCGATGTACAGTTTTAATTGAATATATTTTATAGAGCCAACGCTTTTAAAGTCACACGATAAATGTTTGATTTTATTCTCTTTATATTGCCTAAGTTTTGCATACTTACCTGTCACTTTAGCACAAGATCTGTGCACTATAAGGAGGTACATTTATATGGACATACAAAAACACCCCCACACAAACATGCTTGTATGTGAAGAATTAAATTATTGCTGCAATTAAAAAATATATCTTTCACCACCAGCTAACATGCGAAAAAGATTTTAAACACTTTAGTAATATTCTCATGTGAAGACAATATACTTTTCCGAGGAATGCATTCACGTGTAAACGAGGCTGTACCCACATACAGGACAGAGTATGGTCTGAAGAGTGTTGCTTATTGCATCTATTAACACTCAATGAACCACCCTTTAGCCTAATATTATATAACTTACGCATGCAATGTCGAAAATTCAGGGCCTTCAAAATGCAAAAGCCCTATTAATACATATTAGATCGTAGACTGTGAATTCCCAGAAGTGAAATCGTTAATCATCAAATGTGTATGCTAAACCAATTGTTTAATGCCAGTGTGTAGCAGAGAGAGAGGTATAAGTATATGCTTTACACCCTTATATGCATCTGCATAGCCTACAGTCAATCAACCATGCAAAGGATGAAATAATCTGAGTCGTGTCATCATGAAATCGTCTCAAAACAAGTTCGAGCAAAAGCGTCTATCAGCAGACGACAAACTATCTCCAAGCATACGACAATTTCCAAAATTATCAAAATTTAATAAAATGTCTGGATGGATAGATAAACAGACAACTAGCTAGCTTGGTAGACTGACAGAAAGATAAGATATTTTATTATATAACATCTGTTCTGGAGACACGACGACGATGCATGCAGTCGTTTCCATGAATATATAAATCAACGAAGACAGAATTTGACGTTGGATGGTAATTATGTTTCGTGAGAAATAGAAACACATTTTACTTTTTTTATCTGGACCTTTGTCATGTCGGCGTACGTTGGTTATGCTATGGTTTGTTTTACCTATACTTAATTGCATGCATATTAACTTTGGTCCAGGTAAAAGCATTATAACGATGAATCCTCATTCAATCTACACCTGTCACCAATTGACTTACTTAGTATATTATGTGGCTTTGGCCCCAGCTTTTAGAGTCAAGTTAAAATAATAAATTCAAATGAAGACATGTTTGAAGGGAGTTTACATTATTATTGGTAAAAATGGAACTGCAACTTTAATATGATGGGTTTTTGTTCGACCTACAGTGCTTTGGTTTCCCTTAAGAGTAGGAATTTCAAGGTCATTCGTGTTTGACCGGAATTGACCTTGGGAACCTGGAGCATGGGCATACAAATCTTAAATAGTGGTGACATTTCATTATATGCCTACTTCATCCCTTCTCTAAATATAAACATCGTGGACAGAATAGGTTGAACAATACCAACAAAAAACCCCTGAAGCAGTACAATTGCACATTATGCAGCATATGAAATATACATAAAATTGTTAATGGAGCATGGGGAGTAGTAGTAGTAGTAGTAGTAGTAGTAGTAGTAGTAGTAGTAGTAGAAGTAGTAGTAGTAGTAACATTTGTCCCACTTACCAATCACAGGTTTACCATCAGGAAGGATATTCCGATAGAAAAGGCATAAGCAGCTGAGGCAAATTCATAAATACAAATGCAAATTGCAGCTACTGTGCTACACTTGCATAATGTTTCATTTATGTAGTATAATATTTCAATTCGTGACATACATATTAGTTTTGGCGCTCCTTTGCCCCGCATCTGTAAGGTGGCAGGAGTGATCGCGCTTGGAGAAAGAATGGCTTTTAAAAACGCATGAATATGATGTAAACTTTCCTCACCAGCAACAAAATAGTACACAGATCATACACATAATACCCAGCGACAGGATCAGATAATTTGGTGCGGGGTTTTTATACAAGTCCCGCAAGTGCTAAAGCAGAATGGCCAGTTAGCTTTAGTCATCACCGATGTAATTTGGGCATCTACCTGTGTGTGCTATGGCTGTGTTTGAGTGTTTGTTAGTGAGTGGGAGGGTGTGCGTTTGGGGATTTGAGATTTGTGAGGGGGGTTTTTTTTTGTTGTTGTTGTTGTTGTTGTTGTTGTTGTTGTTTGTTTGTTTGTTTTTTGTTTTTTGTTTTTGTTGTTGTTGTTGTTTGTTTGTTTGTTTTTTTTTTGTTGTTGTTTTTTTTTGATATAACGAAGGAATGTTACGAATATTGCACTAAGTTGCATCAAACTAGAATAGCTGGAAATGCTGTGGAAGTGATACGTCTCATGCGTCTAAAGAAATAGTACTATCAGTACGACGGTCGTGTTATCAGGGTTGTTTGTATTTTCCTCATTAACTTGATGAAAAACCATTAGAAGGACAATAATCGGTATTTGGTAAAATTTTGGTTTCTTAAAAAAACTTTCCACTGCCTTTCAAATTTAATTTATTGTGATATCATACAGTGCAATTATCCGGTATTTGGGGGGGGTGTTTGTTTGTTTGTTTGTTTGTTTTTTTTGTTTTTTTTTTTTTTTTTTTTTTTTTTTTTGTTTTTTTTTTTTTTGTTTTTTTTTTGTGTTTTTTTGGGAGGGTTTGGTTTTTTTTTGTTTTTTTGTTGTTGTTGTTTTTTTCCCTTAAAAATCATTTTCCCACGCCTTTCAAAATTTAATTTAATGGGATATAATACAGTGCAATTACCCGGTGTGCTCGTAAATTAATTCAATACTGTGCAGCTTTCTAAATATCAGTACTATATAAAGTGGTTCTAAGAAACGTTTTTAGCTTCATTTAGTTTATAAGTCTTCATATGTGGCAAGCACGATTGATTTATGATTACATAGTTTTCCAATATACTATGTGTCAAAAATATCAAAGAAATTTAATATTTATTTATATAAATATTAATTGCATTAAATGTTTTACTTCTACAAATAACTATAAGTAGTTCCACTATTTATTTAACTGTGTATGGTAACATATCTATCTATCTATCTATCTATCTATCTATCTATCTATCTATCTATCTATCTATCTATCTATCTATCTATCTATCTGTCTGTCTGTCTGTCTGTCTGTCTGTCTGTCTGTCTGTCTGTCTGTCTGTCTGTCTATCTATCTATCAGTTTGGATGGATGGATAGCTGGCTGGTTGTTTGTCCGTCTGTTTGTCTGCTTGTCTGTCCGCCTATCTGACAATGCATTCAGCATGCCGTATTTTTAAATCAACTGTATGTTTATATTTACTTTGGATATTCATTGTTTTCTTTACTTCCTATCCACCTTTATTGGTCGCCTAATTTATGGCCATGGACACCCAGAAGCAAAGTGCCAGTATTTAAATTTGGAATGCCGGTTTGTTCAATAACTATGTATACCTCTTTTGGTAGTCAATAAAGCTATATAAAATTTAAACATGAATCATGTAATACATAAATCACAGGAGGATACGACTGGTTAAGACAGGTCACCTTCCCCTTCTGCCCTGGTGGATTGGTCTGACATTATTGGATTCACAGAAGCCAACAGCGTTTTCTAGTCGAAAATGGATTCGACTCAGTAACAATACAAGATAATACAGAATTTTCCAGGACGTGTTTTTATATCTCCAATCATCAAAATGTGTAATTGTAGATACCTTTATTCAAAGGTATAGATTACAACATTGCTTGTATCTTGACAAAAGGGGAAAACGGAATCTGCTACACAATTGCATTTATTTGCTAGCAAATATACATGGCATCTCCATTCGCTGTTTCGCTCATGCAAAACCCTTTGGGGCATATAATGTTAAGTATTGATACCTTGGAGTGCTGGTACAACAACTGTAAGGTTGTCTATGAAATACGAGTGAAACAACTGGCTTTACAAAGAGGATAGCTGGTTGGCATATGAACGGCTTGCTTTTTAAAATAGCACATTTCTTGGAATAGCAACTGGTATTAGTGTTTCAATGACGCTTTGCATGTAAAATACAGGAATATACTTTTAAAGACAAGAAACATATCCTGAAAGGTAGGATTGTATTTGTACTTCATCTTTTTATAACTATACATAGATTCTGTTGCAGATAGTGAAAGGCGTTTTTTAACTGCCTGGATACTGGCTTGTCTGTCAGCTGGACGCTAGGGCCACAGGAAAAGATCACCCATCCAGGCAACAGGCAGCATGTAAAAGGGCACCGTATGACCAAATGTATAATGTCTGTTAAACCACTGTAATGCATGATTTCCCAGCTAAATGTTTTGTCAGTCTATTGGCTCAGACAATGGTAGTCAGTAATTGATGGCCTGAGGCACGTCTACAGTCATTACCTCACGGGACGTAAACTTTTGCGTTCAATTTATTTGTTTGAACCCACCGTAATCTAAAGCGTGTTTCTTAATCTGGACACTAGGATTTATCTACTAATATTATGAGGATATTTGCATGCTTTAAGATGTTTAGACTCATTTTGGCAAATTTACAGGTCATAAAAAACCCACATTCCTGACCAGACATTTTTTTAAAACACGTAATATTTAGTTTGGCAATTTTCTTTTAAATTTTGCTTTTTCTATATTGGAGCTTTTCAAATGTACACAGTATTTTAACTTAGAATCCATATGAAAGATAAACAAAATTGCCAGCAGGTGAGCCTTACCCATTGGAAAAACTTTGTTCGATCATGTGACCAGTTTCGTTGGACAATTCATGTGTTAAATTTTGTAAACTATTCAAAATCCCAGGAGAGGAAATGATGCACGTAATTGCCAGAAGTGAACTGATTTTTCAGTTAAATAATCCCCCAAAGTTACGAATAGTAAAAAAAAAGCCGCAGTTTAGATTACATAGTTTTGTATTTCCATCGTAGGAATGGCCCATGAAGACTGTCAATAGCATTTAATAGGTTATGTCATGAAGCAGATGTATCACTTCTTGACATTGAAAATCTCTGTAATGTTTCAAAGTAAAAGCACGCCTTTAATGCTCATTCAGAACTTATATTTAAACAGCTGAAAATTGTAAAACTTGAAGATATATATATATATATATATATATATATATATATATATGTGTGTGTGTGTGTGTGTGTCTGTGTGTCTGTGTGTGTCTGTGTGTGTCTGTGTGTGTGTGTGTTTATAAGCTACAGATTTTAAATTTTTGCAACACTATCATACCTGATTATAACAAAAGACGTAGAAACAACAGATTCATAACTACGACATCTGAACTCTTTACCAATCAGTGCACAAGGGATCAAAAGAGTAACCTTTTAAACGATTCACCCACCATTATAAAAGATAAGGTAACGACACACAGCAGGGAGGGTTATATATATATATATATATATATATATGCTATTTAGACATACCGTACACAGAGTGTTGCAAACAAAATTGTAATACAGTGAAAACTCATTATAATGACACCATTTGTTCCCTCAGAAATGTGTCAGATAACTGAATATGTCAGATAAATGAATCAAATAACAAAGAAAATGAACTTTTGCCATTCAATACCTGTGTCCTTATAATGAATTAGTCGGATATCTGAGTGTCGTTATATGAGGTTTCACTGTATTTGTAATTGAACCATTTGTGTTGCATCTCAATTGAGTGGATAAGAATGCATGAACTTAGTTTTAGACCAGACGTACATGCATGTGGACTTGTTATACACCTTTAACATTGGTTGCATTTTATACCCTGAAATAATGGCTATCACAGTTACTAGTGTGTACCTAATAATTATTTGTATAAATACCAAGCTACGGGTGGCTAGTATGATAGCGGTCAAATGTGACCTTAGTACTAGTCTTCCAGATCAATATATTCATATTTTTTTTCATAAACTAACAATATATGGTATTCTTCTAAGAGTGCGTGTGAATATACATATATATGCATACATCTGTTCAAATTGATGCATAGCATGGATCAATTCAATAAATGATCCCTGATTCTTTAATTGTTTCGCTCAAGCATTTTAATGAAATTCATACAATAAAATTTTGTTAAAAACATCAATAATGGAGTGGCTCATTGAAGACAGCGTTCAACAGCACATCGTGTTTAGCAAATCTTCAGCTTCTTTACCTTGGTCTAATGTGCATATTTTTCCTTGCCTCCAATAAAAATTTTTCGCCCCTGCTGTTGTCTGTGTCTAGATTTGTTTGATCAAAGTCCTTCTTTGAAAATATTATGTAAAAAAGTAGCATCTAGGCCCAACAATTGTTGCGTGAATACGGCTTGCTCACCTTTCCAACATTGCGGACATGAGACATGCACAATGGGGAACATCAAGTTTTGTTGGACAGTGAGCGGCACGTGGTCAAATATACCCAGTGAGGAGCATATAAATGTCCTAAGCGCATTTATAATGAGGTAAAATGACGTTTTCATACCCAGTATCGGGTATTTTGTGGAAGGACATCCCAGGAATAATGCCTGTAGGTGTGATGTTCTCAGACTTAGAACCAACACTGTAGACAACTGATATAAAACACTCCCTCTTTGAGTAGAATTAGACTGGGATGGTAGTAAGCCCATGATTAAGACTTGAGCTGACTAGTGTTTGAGGTATGTGTAGTGTGGCACCTTGGTGTAAAGTTGTTACAAGGAGTGTCTCACCTACATATACTCCTTTGCATGTGTTTATCGGTTTAACATATTTCATTAACAAAATATGAAAGAAATATACATGAAATAATTCCACCTGTGATGGGAAAAGGGGGTAAAGCCCAATTCGAATTCCCTCTTGTGAAGAAAAACAATACAAAAGACAACACTTGCACACATTAGACAAACAGTATGACGACAAACGGTAAAACGGAACAGACAGTGCGCAGTGTAAGTTCCTGTGAAATGTATGTATTTAATTCAACATTTCATTTCAGACCTGTACAAGCATATTTTCAAAAAATAATTTGTAGCGAAAAAAGGGATTGCAAAATTTATTTTCTTCATTGGAACTTATAGCTAACAATTATTAAAGAAGCAATACTGTCATGAAATGCTCATAATTTTAGAAACACACAGGGGCAAAGTTGGTCAATACAATCCCTTTATGTACCATGTGTACCTTTTGGCCTGTTATTGTCTGGATCAGTTTTGGGTCCTTTACCTTTTTTTAAGTACGATAAATACCTGAATTTTTATTCTAATGTAATTTATAATGTTTTGAAAAGAGACTTCTCTTGTCTACTTTGTTCTTCCAATAAAAATCAATGAAAATCGCATATCCACCGCTTTATGTACCACGTGTACTTTTTGGCCTGTTATTGTCTGGAATAGATTTGGGTCTTTTTACCTTTGAGTGCGATAAATGTGTTTTTCCTGAGTTTTTATTCTAATGTAATTTATAAGATTTTGAAAAATGACTTCTCTTGTCTACTTTATACTTCCAATAAAAATCAATGAAAATCGCATATCCACCCCTTTATGTACCACGTGTACTTTTTTGCCTGTTATTGTCTGGATTAGTTTTGGGTCTTTTTACCTTTGGGTACGATAAATGTTTTTTTACCTGAATTTTTATTCTAATGTAATTGTTAAGTTTTGAAAAGACACTCGCCTTGTCTTCTTTGTTCGTCCAATAGTAAAAAATAAATAAAAATCACATATCACATTGCTGTCTATATAACATGACAAGAATTTATGGTTGGGGTGATTTTGGTGTTTTGAGTATGCATGGAGTGTAAATGACATTGAAATAGTATATCGCACTTGCATGGTGCAGCCATCACTGTGATCATTCAATCTGTTATACTCCTGATTATGTTGCAGTGATGCTTGTACTTAAAATTCAAATCATTAGCTTTTATTCAAACAGCACATGCTATGATTTTTTTTTAATTTTGTAATTTTCAAGCACTAACTATACTTGTAGCAAATTTTCATTAAATATCAGAACACAGAAGTGAATGGGATGATTTGGGTGGGGTTTTTTGTATCCATGGGGTGCAACTGACATTGAAACAGTGTGGCGTTTTTACGGTGCCGTCCTCACTCTGTTCATCCAATTTTTTATATTTTTTGTGGTTTTTTTTTCATTTTTAACAGTATATTTGTCATATAAGTGGTAAATGCTACATTTCCCACATTGGATGAATTAAAATTATATATTTGATAAATTTGTGAATTTCCAAAAAAAAAGAGAACAATGGTCCATCGGCAGCAGTTTAACAGATGGCTTCATCCCTGAGTGTACTGCAAAATCTACGAGAAAGGGGAAATGAACGCTGCCGTGAGTGGACAGATGTCTGTATGTGATGTTAATTTTACGGTTACAGTTTGATTTATCATACGATAACAAGGTTTGTTTTGAGCAATTACTGTTACATATTATGAAGGCATAAATAAACACACATAGCCCAACCATTTCTTGTGTATACGGACTACTTTTGTATCCAGCAGGAATCAGACCAGCAAATTACCCAGTGCCCAGTGAAGTTTGCCAAAATGGCAGACCTCTCGTTCAGGCGATAGAGAAATGTGCATTTACCTTGTTTTAAGTCTTTTAGTACATATTTCAAACACTTTACATTATCAGACAAGAAAGGCAAAAATATGAGGTAGGTCTAGGAAGGTGAAAGACGCCTAAGAAAAGCAGAAGGATAATGGAGAACCCATTCTGGGGTAAACCATGCCGGAACTGCCGAAACGAGTGGTTCCGGTCTGCAATTTACAAGGGCCCATTTTGCTTTAGAGAATGAGAGAGTTTGTTGTAAAGAAGACAAAAATCTATGGATTCTAGCAGTATTAAAAAAAATGGCAGACGCTGCAAAACGCCATGACCATAAAGGTGCAAAGTTACTAATTTACTAATCCCTATCATTTGCTAGCAATGCTTAGTTTATAAGCACGTAACGTATCGATTTTAATCGACCATATATGATAGAGTTGACTGTATGTAGGTACTTAGGATTTTTACCTCTGCTTTGTCTTGTTTCTAGTGCAATTTGTCATATTGCGTCGAATGTATTTTACCAGACGCTCAGCAGGTGCCTATTACATAGGGTTCAGATTTTGTTCTCTCATGAAATATTACACTCGATGTTATTTGTTTGAATTAAAGAGTACACCATTTATATATACATATATATATATATATGTATATGTATATATATATATATATATATATATATATATATATATATATATATATATATATATATATAGCCACTGCTGTACGGAATTTAACAGTAACATTTTGAAAACATATATATATATATATATATATATATATATATATATATATACATACATAAACATATATATAACCACTGCTGTACGGAATTTAACAGGACAGCATACACGTTTTTTCTATAAAAATCATATATATATATATATATATATATATATATATATATATATATATATATATATATATATGTATATATATATATATATATTATATATATTATATACATATATTATATATGTATTATATATATATATGCATGTGTGTGTGTGCTGTATTTGTGTCTTTTTGCCCAGAACCACTTCCTAGTAGTCAATATCCTATTCCGCAGTGTGTGTCTTTTGTGGGAAAGCGTTGAACCTAGTTTCAAAGCAGTGGCCTGAACGGTAAACCACAGGATTAACATTGTTCTAGTGCTTCAGAACAAAAAAGAGGGGGTGGTGGTGGGGGATGGGGATGTTAATAGCATTGGACTCTGACGACCCTGATACCTTTGTATTTATTTGTTGCCTTCAGTACTGGAGGCCTGTGTCTTTTAGAGCTGGTTTAATGGGGAGGGAGCGAAGGTGATTGGATGGGTGGGTTGGGAACTAGGGTTTCTCCAAACTTTTCGGTAACATTGTACTTACTTAAACTTTTATTGTACTTGCTGTTTAGAAGAATGAGTAGCGCACCCCGTATAAGATGCTCCATGCAGGGTGTTCCCCCAAGAAAGTGTTTACATGACAAGATTTATTAATTTCTTCATAGGAAAGTCTTAATAAATAATTATAATGATGAAAATAATAATTAGAATTATTATTATTACTACTATTGTTATAATTATTATTATTATTATTATTATTATTATTATTATTATTATTATTATTATTATCATTATCATTATTATTATTATTATTATTATTATTATTATTATTATCATTATCATTATCATTATCATTATTATTATTACTATTATTATTATTATTATTGTTATTATTATTATAAGTTGTTCATTTCGACTCATTGTGGGATAAGTGAATAATTAGTATATGTTGCATTCACACGCAAAATAGGCAAAATGACTTAAATAAATGCAAGTGCAATGTACATGCAAGTGAGATAAACTTCAAAACACGCACTAGTAATTAAATAATTGACCCTCACGTGAAGGAAATGTATTGCTTCGGTATTTTTTTATCTTAATCAATCCATAGAATACATCCAGTTATAGTTCTTTTATATATCTTGTAGTAATTGTATTGTTCTGATATTTTGATTTATTATCAAAACAAACTGAAAAGTGGCTTTCAAAAATGCACATACCATTTGATTCATAGTTCCATAAGAGTTCATTGCACATTTTATGAGAATGGAAATCGATATAGTTTCCTATCCGGGACGTTTTGACAAGTTTGTGCTTAAGTTTTGACCAGACTTAAAAACATAGCAGGTTCGTTTTCACCAGGGTACGTTTTGACCGTGGTACGTTTTGACAAGGTTACGATTCGACCAGGGTAGTACTGGTCTTGGTTATGATTCAACATGGAACTGAACCGACAGGGCTATTTCCAGACAGTAGGAAAACATCTGGACACAAATAAGATAATGATTTTCAGCCAAGTCGTACGTAAAATTTTTCTGCTCCTTTTCAGGATTTCGTTTAAGATTCCTCTTTGGCAGACAACATACCATTCTGCTGATTTTGATGAACAACAATATTTATAATTTGAGTTTAAAGTCGAGTAACGAAAACAGAAGTAGTTCCTTCATTTTTTAATAAAACATCTGGTTTCAATGAGGTATTCTGAACATCATAATTCTTTTACATAACACCAAAGAAGTGGGGGAAAAGTCTTGGGTCAATCATTGTGTCTAGTTGTATTATCATTACGTTATGATCCCCAAATGCTCCTTATGATGGATCCTTATTCCAGTATCATGTGATGACTTTGCATCATATCATTTCCTATAAAAATTCTCAATCTCCTTTTATTTCACAAATAGTATAAAACGGTTTTTTTTTTTTGTTTGTTTGTTTGTTTGTTTGTTTGTTTTTTTTTTTGTTTTTTTTTTTTGTTTTTTGGTTTTTTATTTTAATTTTCTTAAGCCATAGACATTTTTCGGATTTCGAGACAGGTGTTAAGACTCTTTTCATTTGTGAAGACAACTTCTGACACTTGCTTGGTTTCGGCAACTGTGCAGAATGTGCCATACAATGTATATTATTATATTGGCTGGTTGCCTGGTATATTATAGCCTTACCGACCAAGGTGTATCCAGCCTGACAGTAGTCGGTTTAGATACGCATACAACATTCCATAAGGACAGCAATATGATTAATATAACAGGCATTGTTGGTTGCATCTTCATAGGGAATATCTGGAGAAAATATCTTCCTATATTTATTAAACTAAATTTCATAGCACCTACAAATATGGTGATAAATCTAACAGTAGAGACACATGAATATACAAGAAAAACACCATGGACTTTCTGTGGGTGCGTGTTAGTTGAAATACGTGATGCCTGTAATCAATTGAAAAGTCTCTTTAAAAACTGTTTCATGTTTATGTTTGTTGTAACCATCACTTCTGAAGATCAAGATGTCTGTTTACGTGTAGAATATCCATCAGGACGCTTTTCGTTTGTCCCTCCTGGTGAAATCACTATCAAACATAATGCTGTATATAAATTGCGAACAAGGAGAGCATTATCAATCGGAAAACATCTGCAAAACAGAATTTCACAGAGCATACTCTCTTGCAAAATTTATCCTGTCAACTTTGTGACTTCCGTAATTTTGAAAATGTACGGTTACATCAATCGATTACTTGAGCAGTGCTCATCTAGAGGCCATGAATTAACGACAGGCACTGGATTTTCATATCCATGTATATCGACAGACAAATTGTTAGTTGCAGTTTGCTTGAGTCTTCATCTCAAATTGCAGTTTTTACCTACATGTAACAAATTCGGAGTATGGAGATGTAGGATTCGTGCACCAACATTATTAAGGATTGAATTGTATGTGCTCTATACGGATATTATTTACACTGGCGACAAGTGCCAAGGGACATATATAGAAATACTTGACATAGGTGGCAGCACATATTCCGTGTTACTGACATTATGCGGACGCAATGTTGATAAGAAAGGAACCATATCCAGGACAAATATCGTATGTATATATTTTGTTAATAATTTTAATTTTAATAATATCAATCAGAGCTTTGCATTTTTCTATCAGTTTACTGAGAAACAGGGTATAATGAGGAGGATTCGTCATTTGTATTCTCGAGATCATGTGTCAGGTAATGCTTCCCTTCTGTATAAATCCATTGCTAAACCAATTCATATCAGCAGTAACGTTCTTCAAATGCAATACCTTTGGATCATACGTGCCAATGAAGGATATAACCTCAGGATGCAATCAACTATATCAGGCCTTAGTAAAAATAATGATAAAGCAAAACTGGGCATTTCTGAAGGAATATCTAATCCGTGTTTCACGGCTTTATTCCTTAAAATGAGGAAATATTTTATATCTTCGCATATTCATTTTGTAACACACATTGCATTATTAGACCTATTCTTGTTATACGGAGACATTATAAATGTTTATGTCGATGTTATTGTCAATGTACCAACAGCAATTCATTTCCAGCCTTTAAGTCGAAATACATGTTTAAAATCATTTATGAGTGTACCGAGAGTACGAGATACTTTAAACCACAAATCATACATGTATTTAAAAGGGATATTGTTCAAAACTGTATTTGGGAGTTATCTTAAATTGATGATTACAAAATTAAAATGGACAGGCCCTAACATCGATGATTGTAGAAATGGAGGTGTTTCAGTCTATGATAACCCAGATCTTACATCACATGTGCAAATAAAGGCTACCAGACATGGTCCTTTCTGTGGGAATTCTAGGCATTATCCTTTTTTAAACTGTAGCAAGCCGATAAGGATTACATCATATGCGCCATATTTGTATTTAATTTGTTATTCTTTCTACGCTGATATGTATCTTGAAATGAATCTAACAGTTCAGACTACGAATTGTCAAAGTTTGTCACTGGCACAACTTAATGAAAAAGAGGTATTTACTATGACGGTGGGCCGAAAAGAATGCATTGCAATTACACGCTATGGAGGAACGTTGCCTAAGGTATTCCATATTGGGTCAGAGGACACAATATTGGAACATATTCAATTATCAATATTCACCACAGAGAATCAGTATGCAAGCGGTGGAAAATGTGAATGTAGAACTGTTTTTACAGTATCTGGACAAGAGGGAAGGTGGAAAGAAAGGGTTGAAAGACTATACAGCAGGCATTTTAAATTAAAATTCTTCTCTAGCTTCATAAAATTATGTGGATTTTATGCAACAGGAATTCACTTTGTGATAGACAGATCCATTTTATGTGCTAATGACTCTTTAAAAGCGAATAGAAAAAACAATGACATATTTCTTGAGCGCGGATGCAGCCCATGCTGGTTTATTTCCTTAGGGCCTGCATCAGAGTCGCTCAGATTAACCTCAAATCATTACGATGTTAGTAGATTTAGGCAATACATATTACTTTCCGTCACTGAAAATAGCCGTATGCAGTGTGTGTCAGGATTATCCGTCCTATATTATGCATATCCGAGAAAATCCCCTTTCTTAGATAACCAATATTGTTTATACTTGTTAAAATGGAGATGGGAGCTTGAAAATACACAATTTGCTAAATTAAAACTATTGATCGCATATGAGCGGTATACAAGAAATAACTTTATCCTGGAAATAACACGTCTGATTAAAGGTAAAGTGTATCATAAATTTTGCAATCTTACTATTTTGTTGCACTTTAAGCATGGTCCACTTACGAGAGACTTTAACATTGTCGTCCTTAGTTTTCCTATCCATATTTCACTTGCGCTGTCTCCGAAACTCAAATCATTCCCGTTTTCATATTGTAATAGCAAGTATTCAATCGGGCATGTTTCGCGCCAGTATTTCGAGTTGAGTTGGAAGAGAGCCCAGTTTCTATGTCAAAGGGAAAAATCAAATCTGGTATCATTAAATAGTCGTTCTGAGGTGAAATTGATAGAGAAGGACATCTTTGGAGACCGTTCTTTATCAACGACTATACCCAGGCATTTTCCATTAATGACAGCAAATCTTGTGTTCATCGGAATAATGAGGACTGAGGTCAGTAGTACAGGTAACGCTACATTTCAAGACAAAACATCTCACAGCTGTTTCCATGAAATAGAAGACTGACATTATGTTGAGAACACCTAGGTGCACAACTTATTCACCAGCATCCTCTTCACACGTGCGGGATTATTTCACATATGTAAATTAAAAATTTATTTTGCTCATTCGAAAATGATTTACACAGAAAAACGTTATGTGTAAACATGTCACATATGTGTAACGGTTTGCCACGTACGTGTAAAACCCTTTCCCATATGTAAGTATGTAAAAGGTTAATTTACTTTACATATATTGAAAGCCATATACTTATGTGTAAATCTTTTGTAGATGTAAGTGAAAGTGTTTTGCGAACGTCAAAATAAGAATTAAAACATTTGTGCTTGCATGAAATGTGTCATCACAAACAGACACAACAGTGTGGCAACATCTATATAGCTCTGAGCACACAGCGAAAGAAAAGGAAGAGATGAAAAATGAAAAGAAGCAAACAACAAAGTAAAAAAATCAGACTAAATCTTTCTAATGTTCTCTATATGCTTCATGTCCGTTGCAGACACTGTCTTTGTCTAGGCCTAAAGTTTAATCAATCGCTATTATCACGTTTGGTGCAAAAATTGTCAAACTTTAAGGCTTCAACAGCCAAACTAATTTATGAAAAGGTTATCAGTGACATTGAATCAAGCACGTGTTGTAGTCCGAAATTCATAGACACGCATTATTGTGATGGCAGGGGCTTCTCGTTACCTTATGTCTAATAAAGGTGTTGCACTTAGTTTAAAAAAACGTGAGAACGTAAAACGGTATCAAAAAACCATATACCATAAGTTCTTGCTCACACTGGCAAGACCTGTGAATATATACAATCAGTATATGCAGTAATATACAGATAAACAGCAAAGTTCGGTTTCTGAGTTTCCTGTGAAGAAGATTACGACTATATTTATGGATCGTCACAGAGGTAAATACCAAGTAAAAGTTGCTATCCAAGAGTTTAAAACTAAAGAACATCTGCCTTGAATTTGTAAATACACAAAGGGGCTACAAGTTAAGCTGGTCCAATGTATGCATTGAGGAAAGAATCAATCAAATAGTAAATTGGTTGTTTTACATAAATTGAAACGTACATGACACTCCGAAACAACCTTCATTTGCCAAACTTGACAAATCATGAACTGTTTGAGTGTATCTTTGTTGTAACATAAGTATCCAAGTCATAGCAGAGAGAGACCAAAACAAAACTATTCCTGTGGCTATTGTGTATGTCACCAAACATTATTGAATTTGAATGCGGCACTTTAATTGTTGTGGCCTTTTAGGGTGATTATATATATATATATATATATATATATATATATATATATATATATATATATATATATATATATATATATTTATTTATTTATTTATTTATTTATTTATTTATTTATTTATATATTTCTGTTTTCCAATAATATAAATCCTGCCTGTAAAGTGTCAGTCAATCAGGAAAGCAGTTCGAACAGCAGTCCACCTAACATTACGAAATATAAGAAGTGCAAAAGCTGATGAATATTAATTAAGAATATAGAAGTGAATTAATATGACAAATACCTTTATGGACAGGACTCAGCTGAGTAAACATTTCCCAACCCGAAGGTAATTTGTACTCTACACCAAAATATATGGCATATAAATATCGCAAATTTTAAGAATTTACTAAGGTATAAAAGAAAGTAACAAGCTGAAGTCTTATTCAAATTAGCCATTTATAAGGCAACGTTAATGAAAAATTTGACTGACACAAGTCAAACTGAAATCCTTTTAATTGAAGAAAATCAAACTTCAAAACAATATTATACTGAACCCCAATGAAAAGTATCCACATGCCAATTTTGAAGTATTTTATTGTTTATACTTGAAACATTTCATACCTAGACGTGCTTAGAACTTAACAAAGCATTCACTTTTCTGGCGTAAAAATAATGTCACGCTCTACCGACATTAACGTCACTTACAGGCAAAAAATGTCATTAACTGCCCTAATTGAAAGTCACACAAATTTTTCTGTTCAATATGGGATGTGGCCACCTCGAGCATCAACACATGCTATACATCTGCGACGCATACTGCTGACCAGGGTTTGAATTCTGTGTTGGGGAACATTATTCCATTCTTCCTGCAGAGCTTGGATCAGCTGGTTTCGGGTAGTAGGCCTAGGTGTCCTCCGTTGAATACCTTGGCCTAACTGATCCCACAAATGTTCAATAGGGCTCAGATCGGGTGAGAACGCTGGCCATTCCATGACATTGATGTTGTTCTCATTGAGAAAGTTCATTGTTAATCTTGCAGAGTGTGCACGTGCATTGTCCTGCTGAAAGATCGCCAGATCTTGATGCTGCTCCATAAATGGGACCATGTGCGGCTCCAGCACCTCATCAATGTACCGCCTAGCATTGAGGATCCCTTGAATGACCACTAGGGGTGTCCGGTAGCGGTTGCTGATGCCTGCCCACACCATGACAGAGGGTCCACCCCATCGATCTGCCTGACGGACACAGGCATCTGCATATCTCTCCCCAGTCCGGCGCCACACACGTTCTCTGCCATCTGCTCTGCTGACACAAAAACGGGACTCGTCAGTAAAAAGGACGGTATTCCACTGCTGGCGAGTCCACCTGGAGTGTGCTCTACACCACTGCAGTCGTCTTTCTCTTCTGGGTTGGGTCAGCAGGTTACCCCTGTAAGGTCTTCTGGCTGTTAGGCCACTGCTCCTCAGTCGCCTCTCCACAGTAGAACTACTGACAGGACGGTGATTCACCCCTTGAGTCTCACGGGCTGTTTGGGCTGCTGTACGGAAACGGTCTCGCAGGTGCATCAGCCGGATGTGACGGTCTTGGCCAGGTGTTGTCACTCTTTCTCGGCCAGGCCTAGGCCGATCATCTATGGATCCAGTTTCTTGTTGCCGTTCAATTAGTCGTTGGATGGTGCGCCGAGTACACCCCATTCTTTGTGCGATTTGAGTGATTGGGACTCCACCCTCTGCAAGCCCCAAAGCATGGTGTCTTTGACCTTGGCTCAGACGCGGCATGATCGCCTCAACACACCTGAGACCACTGGCTTTTTTCTTGGCTGAACATCCCTTTTTAAAGCCACTGAAAACATCAGGTCATTTTAGCCATCCAATAGGAGTGGTGGTCAGAAGCCATATTCGGTGCACAAAAGTCACATGCATTATGTAACAACCCAGCAAAAGTTAAAAAGTTGTCCTGAATGACCCTGATGTAGGCTCCAAACCATGCATATATGCACACACAGTACTTAGTAACTTACAAAATTAATGTGTTAATTTTTTTATGTGGATACTTTTCATTGGGGTTCAGTATAGGATATTTGCGACATAATTTACTAAAATACTACACCAGGTGTACTTCATTATACCCTCGAGATTTAAGTCTACTATATATGTTATGAATGTGGGTATACCTGTTTGTTTTGACTTTAGAAGTCACTGTACCTATTGAGTGTGTGCCAGGTCAGAGAGATAGCCTGCTTTGTTCGGGTGACTCTCAGGCGGCTTGGAAACAAAGTGTTGACCCACATTCATTTGACTCATTTCACTGTACTGTCTGTACACATTTCGGAGGTGATGTAGGAAAACCAGAGGCAGGTCTCACTCAATGCACTGGGATGTGTGACTAATCGCAAAAACTCTGGAATAATTGGCGGATTTCTGTGTCTATATATACTGAACCAAACAAATAACGCAACTTTTTCATTTGGGTTTATTTTCACACTGGAACTGTATTTAAAGTTCAGAAATATACGAACCGTTGTTCAATCAGTCTAAAATAATGCACCAAGTAGTGTGACCTCAAGGTCGAGTACCCTGACCTTGCCATGGGATCATTGTCATGAATCAAGAGTGACTACAGCAGGCTATTTTACGCAAGTCTCTGACACTTGAAATTAAGGTTGCCAAGTCTTTGATTCTGGGACAGGAAAAGGCCACATTGAAATCAGCCCAAGCATAACGGTGTGCGAGGATATGAGGCTTTCAAAGTTTGGTGGTTGTGCTGAATCAAGGACAACTGCAGGATTCAGTGTTACCCACATGACTATAACATTCGCACCTATACTGGTTGGGTGTAGCCCCTCACGGACAATAAAAGGGCAGCATGGGATTCATTTGGCACAGTATTCCAAGAACTATGGGTCGATTATCAACAGTAGATCGGGAGAGAGGAATTGGCATGCTACAGGCTGGTTTATCTGCAGCAGAGGTGGCAAGAAGACTGCAAGTCCACAAATCCACTATATCCAGACTTGCTACAAGATTTCAGGAGACTGGGGCCACAGCTGATAGACAGCGTCCTGGGAGACCAAGAGAAACCACACCTGCACAAGACAGACACATCAGGGTGTCACATCTGCGGAACAGAACTCGACCAGCCACTAGAACTGCACAATGGACACCTGGCAGAACCAATAACAGAATATCTGCCCAGACAGTCCGTAATAGACTACAAGAACACCGTCTACACGCCAGGTGTCCTTACAGGGGTCAAATTTTGACACAGGCAAGAAGGCAAGCCCGACGACAATGGGCTACTGCCCATACTCGCTGGACCCATCAACAGTGGAGGGATGTGCTATTCACCGATGAATCCCGCTTCACCCTGTATCATGCAGATGGTAGGACACGTGTTTGGCGACGAAGGGGAGAACGCTACCCAGATGCCTGTGTGCTGGAAACAGATCGATTTGGAGGTGCATCAGTGATGGTGTGGGGTGGAATTTCATTCACAGCCAAAACCCAGCTTATTTTCATTGAAGGCAATCTTAACGCTGCCCGTTACAGGGATGAGATCCGTCAGCCTGTGTCTGTCCCTTTCATTAGACACCACCAACTCCACTTGCATGAACAGGACAATGCTCGGCCCCATGGCATTGGACTGACGATGGATTTTCTGCAAAGAGAAGGAATTAATGTTTTGCCATGGCCAGCCTTCTCACCTGATATCAATCCCATTGAGCATCTTTGGGACTACCTTGACCAGCGTGTTCGGAGACGGGATCCAGCACCCGCCAACCGCCAGCAGCTTCGCTAGGCTCTTCAAGAAGAGTGGGATCGTGTGCCCCGGCAGATGGTGCAGTGGCTAGTGTCATCCATGTGCCGACGTTGCATAGCAGCTACAGATGCTGATGGTGGTCACACACAGTATTAGTGGACATGCCAATTTGTGAACTTTACAAATCAATGTTGGCCTGTTTATTGCCAGCTGGTCGCGCCCTCGTTGACACTTTGAAGTTTTTGTTTTTCACATGTTATGCCAAAAAGACTGCAAAATATGGATCTAATTTGTTTCTGTGATATGAAAGTAACAATAAATATTTAAGTTAAAAAGTTTTAGGGTTGCGTTATTTGTTTAGTTCAGTATATATAAAGCAGATATATTCCTGACTGAAGAGAGAATTCCTAAAGATCTGACAGAAGCTGTGTGACCCCAAGCCAGTGGGGCTGTGAGCTATAGTTATTACCTGTTGAGTGTGGACAGTATCTTTGAGTGGATTGGTATAGTTTGGTTTTAATTGTACCACATTTGAACCAAACAGCACCTCTGAGGGATTGGATCAGGATCACCACAATGGAGCCAAACTGTACCTCTGTGGGATTTGTATCAGATCATTTGGCACCTGTCATAGGACTTGGAACTGTGGACCAGTATCTGATGGTAATCTCCGCAGGGATTAGGATTTTCCTAAGACTGTTTAACTATTCAAATACCAGCGGAGATAAGTATACCTACTTTGTACTGATTTTGATTGTTAATATATTGTTATTCGTTGTTGAGTTGTGCTAATATTCAGAAGGTGGGTATCGAAACAACAAACAATTCTGACCATGAAAGCAATATATGCGAACTTTGCTCAAATGGGACTAACACGTTAAACTCGTTACACAAAATCTGTAACCTACACACATAGGTTTTTCGCTTTCACTGATCACATAAATAACAATATCAACAATTAAAATCCTCACTTTTGTGAGTGGTGTATTTTGACAACAAATCAGGCATTATACACGCGAATATCAAAACGAAGAGATACACATTTATCATCTTTCGTATTGGCATTCTCCAAAGTAATATTAGCAGGAAAATTGTGGCACGCATATTTTTTTACGTTCAAGCAAGCAATATCCTCAATATTACTGAAATTAGGCAATACCTATTTCGTACAGGGAATTACTTAATTTGTTTATTTATTTATTCATTCATTCGTTCGTTCTTTCGTTCGTTTGTTTGTTTGTATGTTTAGTTATTTATATGTATATATTCATTTATTTATTTATTCATTCATTCATTTATTTATTTATTTATTTATTTATTTATTTATTTATTTATTTATTTATTCATTCATTTATTTATTTATTTATTTATTTATTTATTTATTTAAGCCAGTCAGCTAGTTAGCTAGCTGGCTAGTCGGTCAGTCAGTTTGCTAGCTAGTCAGTTAGGATGCAGCTAGTGATTTTTGCATGATTTCATCCTCGAGCTAAGTGAAATACAAATCAGTCAATACAATACAAGCAAACAGTTACTGCCCTTATGGGTGCCTTTGATTTGTTTCAATGATAAACAGACAAACTGAATAAAGGTATTATGAAAAAGAAAATAAATTGAGCTTTATAACGTTTAACGGCGTATAATTTAAATTTACTCTTTATCCGGTTCTCCGAGCAAATGTGGTTTCGTTTTAGAGACTATATTGATATGGCTTTGTCTATTATGGTTTAACATTCTATGATTAATTAATCAAGTATTTCTTTTACACACACACACACACACACACACACACACACATATATATATATATATATATATATATATATATATATATATATATATATATATATATATATATATATATATATATATTAGAAAAGTCAAACAATTTTTTCAACCATTTCATATACCATTTTAAAGATATATTTAATAGAATTATTACAATAATAAGGAATCAATTCCAGTGTCCGTGAATATTGCATTTCAGGTTATACAACGATGATCTGTGTTAGCAGGTAAAGGTCAATTGGTACCTGTATAGTGGCGCTGCACCTGCCACAAACCTTGAGTTTTAAGGCTTTGCGTGTCATTTGGGAAGCAGAATATATGCTGGTGATTCTTGATTTGATACCTGTCTTAAAACCATAAAAACCTCTCACTCTATTAATCACTGTCTCTATCCGATACAGAAGCATTTTTACCTTTTGTATTTTAAGTCATTTATTCCAAGTTTAACATCAACATCACTTTTTTTCTTCTTTTTTTCAAACAATAGCTAATACCAGTCATATCTTTATATATTATTACAAATATTTTGTTGAAGATCTTTAAAGCAGTTGCACTTTCAGGTAGTTTAAGACTATTTGTGAAATTTGCTTCCGTTTGGTGTCTGTGTGCAAGAAGCTCTTCTGTTGATTCTCTCTCAATATTTCATAATCAATCCACGTTTCATCAGATTTTATTTTTGGTGTTTATTTTGAATAATATCTATTATTACCACTTATACAAAACTCGCCAGTACTTTAGGACCTGTATCCACTATTGGGGCAAACTTCTCCATTGAGCTTCGTCTTTGACGCAGTGGGGCGTTTGGCACTCAGCCTGTTGCAGACCCCTATTTCACTGCCTCAAGGCGACTTCTATGTCTGATACACAATACTATTTCTGAGGCTTACAACTGGTCACTGTTTTTGGTTGTATTTACATTTTCAGGTAATGCTCACTCTGGAAAAGTCCCATAATATATTGTACATTATATTCAATCGACAAATTAACCTTCCCTTAACACTAATCACACATTTATTTTGGACGCTACCTCTTCAAAATACCCAATTGACTTGGCTGCCATTGTGAAAATAGTGAGCTCCGCACTCAGTGCTAATGGTTTGTGAAGGAGCATTGGGAAGGTCTTGACGAGTGGGGATGGGAAAAGGGTTATAATATATGAAACCAAAAGTATATATTTTGCAATTATTTCAGAGCATCAATAATGATATACATGCTGGGGCCGTGATTCACTTTGATATCCAAATCAATTTTACTTTTGTGAGACTGTCCCACAATCAATGAATTAATTCTGCAATGTTCAAAATGGCCCTTCAGCGTTTCGTATCCCATTTGGGTTTGTAACTAACATTGAAAACTGCTTCAGACACAACCAAGCGGGCAGATTAAAGTTAGGATAGTAATTCATGTTTCAAAAGTAATTTAATGACCGTTTGCCCTGGAAACCATGATAAAAACACGTTGCCACAATTCACTGTGATTTTCCTTTCCCACAATGCACTGCGCCATGTTTAAAATGGCGCGCAGCGTGTTTGCATGCACCCCTTCATGTTGCATTTGGATTTATTACTTACGCTGAGAACTGCTTCATACACAGTCGAGCGGGTAGATTAAAGTTGAGATTATAAGTCATGTTTTAAAAATACGTTGACGACCGTTTGCATAGGTAACTCAGAGAACGGACACCTGAAACCTAGCGATACTAGATACTGATACCGCACGCATCATGGCAGCATTGCTTTTTCCCCAGCCCAAGTTGACCGTCCAGACAAGTAAAAATAAAAAAAGTGTTTCTCGTGTGAAGAAATTTATTGAGAAAACGATCCAGGGAATGTAAATTTGCCGCTGCAATTGGACAGCACCCTGGTCTTGCGCGTCAGGTCATTTAACATGGCAATAGCTTTCGTGCCAAGGATTCTGGTCGTTTTTGACCAGTTGGGGACTGGGGTCGGTATTTGCCGGTACTACTGTACCATGATTATATCCTATCCCCATGCAGGACCTGCCAGGGTATATCAAAGAGAGTGAATGTAAGAACATTTTTTCAAAAATAAGGAGAAACAATTCTGGATGCACGAAATGAGAGTACTGCAGAGGGGGCGCTTTAAACCTTTATATATTTATAGTTGCAGTCTCTTAGTGTTATCAGGGATCTGGAATTTATATATATAGCAGGTCCCTGGAGTTATAAAAATTATGCATTCGGTGCTTATGTTTATTTATATATTAATTTATTGAAAATTTAGATCAAACTTTTAATTCATAAACAATTAAAGCATATCAGCTACAAACCTGTGGAAAGCAACTTAATATTTTTCTGATTTCATACTTGCATTTCTGCTATTTTCATGTTGTGGTCCACCATGGAAAAAAGCCAAGGTAAGATGCCCAAAGCATTTGGTACTCCCATTTCATGCATCATATTTTGGTGTGCTTTCAACAATATAATTGCACCATCCTGGCATATGCGCATAAAATATTACCAATCAACATTCAGTGATAAAAGTTAAGTATATCCAGGCCCAGTGATTCTCTTGATGTATTTTTTCTTCTTGCTTTTATAGAGAGAAAATACACAACTTACAATTGCAGGTTAATTTATCTGTTAATTTTCCCTAAATTAATAAACATAATATGTGTGCTAACATTCTCTAAATTCTTACATGTTTGAATACAAAATTTGTCTTATCTTATTTGATAATATGGCGATTTTACAAATTATTTTCCACTAATGTTTGCTAATTTTCACCAGACTCTTGTACAATCTGAGGGAATATGGCCGAATCAGTACAATAATGACTAAAATGTGATTTCGGCAACCATGTGAAGGCAAGATACTCGAAACTCCCGAGAATGCACCATTTTGCATGCTCAAATTGAAAATTTTTCCTTGGGGGGAGGGGGTCGGCAATGCCCCCTCCCCCCCCCCCCCCCCAAGCATGTCTTCGGCCCTTTGAGCCGTGTAGGTCAAATTTGGGTCACTGGAAAATTTCTTTCAGGCTACTTGAGTGTGACTGAGTTTGTAGCACTGGCCTGGGTGGATCTGTATTTATCAGAGAAGGGTGGCGTGAAAGACATTTTTGTTTTATCCCATTAATTTCAGGGTTGGGCTTTTTAAGTAGAGTCTGTCAGGTTATTGGAACCATGCATATATTTTTGTTAGGCCTTAAGTAACTTGGACATTTGTTGAAACATGTTGAAAATGGATGTTCTTTCCCCTTTTACACATTACCTCTTTTGAGGTCAGTTTAATTTGCTACCTGGGCACAGCGGGAGGCACTTGTAATAATATAAACAAGCACATTATACAATGCTGAAGTTCAGTTTTGGACATGCAAAATTTTGTACGCTTTTCATGATATTAGTTTTAGCACATCTTTATGCAAATCCCTCATTCAATTAATTCCTTTGTTTATTTTATAGAGAAACATCGTGACCTTTTCCATCTGAAGTTATTTAAAATAGATATTTTTCATCAGAAACGTTAGTTTATTTTGCTATGCTGACTGACGGTCTCATGCAATTACTTATGTATGTCCGTATTTCTGTCTGTCATTTCATTCCATTTATCCGTAAAAGTTTGCTTGGAAGCGCGATACAGTCTGCAGTTGTGAAGATAGCCCCATGTATCCTTCTGGACGTATCAAGTGTAAACACATCTAAGTCAGACTCAATTTTAGTGAGGCCACCTACAGCATTATATAATGTATGGGTCAAAATGTAAACACTGTGCTCAATGATTTTTTAACTTGGCCCTTGTCCACGTTCATTGTTTTACATCAATAACTCCAAAGGTTATTACCCGATTTGAACAAAAAGATCATATATGGGAGGCTGGATGCAGAACACACATTTTTAATCCATGTTGTAGGTCCACGCCAAATGGCCACCTGGAACATGAAGGTCACAATGTGAAAGTCTTGTGAATGCCCTGCACCCCCTCCCCCCCATTTCTTTTAAGTTAGGCCCATATGAGTTTTAGGAGTCAATAAGTGTATGAGAATCTATATCGACCTCATTGTTGGCCACCTGAAATATGGTGGTCACATTGTGAAAGTCTTGAGAATGCCGTCCATCCCCCCCCCCCTTTTTTTTTATTTTATTTTTTTTTTATGGGGGGGGGCATGTGACTTTTAGTAATTATAAAGTGTGTAAACGTCTATGTCGGCTTCAATGTTGGTTGAGCCAACTGCACAAATATGTAATATATTGGCAAAATATAAAAATCTCGTACCAGTCTGGCATCCTTAATTTTTAGCTCCGCTGACTTACAGGATGGTCTTTTGTCGGTCATCCCTTGTCTGTCGTCCATCCGTTGTCCCTCCACAATTCACATTTTCGACTTTGTTTCCAAAACAGTCATCCAGATTTACTTCAAACATAGGGGAAAA
The DNA here is from genome assembly GCA_964020975.1 of Hermodice carunculata. NCBI lineage: Eukaryota > Metazoa > Annelida > Polychaeta > Eunicida > Amphinomidae > Hermodice > Hermodice carunculata. The sequence continues at coordinate 30,709,975 of OZ026628.1, read as the reverse complement.
AATCTTTAAGATCGTCTTCAAAAACGCTCTCCCAATAAATCTGATATCACACAGGGACACTCCTAGCTGCTCTTAGTTCCTAATTTGTTCACGAGGCGGTGCTGTATTTATTTTCTAATTTTTTATAATTTTAAGTGTGTATCACTATTTTTGACTTATTTTCCAGAACTGTCTCTCAAAATCAGCTGGAACATGCTGGATATTTACCTTGTGAATGGGTTCAACAAATATGTTCACTGGGTAGCACTGCTTTGGATTCCTGATTTTTAACGATTTTTCCAATTTCGGTACTTATCGGTAAAAACACCTTTTCTACTGATTACTGTGCAAGTAAATGGGCATTCTAATGCTAATTCGCATTTAAGACTTCCCTGAAGAAACTGTCACTGAGATTGACCATCAAACTTGATGGCAATCCACCTTGGGTGAGTCTCTACCAGGTTTTAATCAAATGGTTACGCTCCAGTGATTTTTGGATTTTTGACCCTGTTTTTTTTTGGGGGGGGGGGGGGGTCTTTAAAAAACTCTTTATTGGAAAGCTTAGCATGGGGATTCCTTGTGACGGTTATAACTTAGCTAGGTTTGGCAGATATGTGTCAAACTTGGTAGGGATGTACCTTTGATCAGTGTCTACCTATTTGGTGCGCGTGGTCATGCTCCAGTAATTTTTGGACCTTGACCTCATTCCCAAGGTCACAGGAATACTGACATGAAATATACTGTTCACTTGCTAACTTGAGATCTATTTTGAGCTGGGACCTTGATTTTGCACATGTTAATGTTTCTTTTAGACAGTGTATGAGTAACCTTGGCCTTATTTCTGGGGTCACAGTCCCATAGACATGAATTTTACTCTTCACTGTAGCTTGAGATATGCTTCAACTGGGACCTTGATGTTGCATATGTCAGTGTTCTTCCATATAGGTCACACTTACTCAACACATGGGTGACCTCGATTCTATCAGTGTGATGAATCTCAAGGTCAGCTGAGCATGGGTTGTTCACACAACCCTCTTGTTTATGGATATTGATGACATAAAGGAATTCAAAATTTCGGTCCCATATGATACTAATTGCTTCAACTATATTTTGACGGAAACTACATGGTAAAACATCTTAAAAGATATAAAGTTCTATACCTAAAATATAATTAGACAAGCGATGCCAAATTCATACGATAAGCAGACCAAGTGCAATGCTAATATTTGATGTGATATCAGGGACTTTGACCTATTTTTCGTTGGTCACCAGGTATATAAATTTAGACCTGGGGATCAGGGCAAAGAGACTTTTTTGTTGGTGCTTATCAGATTTTATGTCAGACAAGCAGTGAGCCATTGGCCTCTTTTTTTCGACTATTGCATTATGTTTTGATATTTACATTGTACACTGTCTCTCTACTCACATTTCCCATTTTCGACTTCTGCTAAAAGGGCACATGCCATATTCTCTTCAAACTTGATGGGGATATACCTTGGGTGAGTGACTACAAAGTTCGTTTAAATGGGTAAGGTCCTATGATTTTTGTAGTTTTTAATGTATTTTGTTCTTTTTTGGCCAAAACCTAAAATAAAACTCGTCTTTTCCAAAACCGTCAGGTCAATTGCTCTGAAATTTCATAAGGACACTTTTGGGGACTGTCAGACTCTCGTGTGTTCACCAAATGAAATCACGCTATTTTTGACTTCTTCAAAATGGGCGTTGAGATTGTTTTGAAACTTGGTGGAAATATACCTTATGGAAGGGTCAAACAAAGATGTTCACAATGGTATGATACGCTACATCAGTGATTTTAAACACATTTTTCAGTATATATCGGTTTATGTACACATTTCCATTGATTACACAGAGTATCTCGATCTCGTAACTCCATACAAGTTCTGTTTGAGCAATACACTACAATGACAAAGGCAGAGCAATTTATCCAGTAATCACAGCTGTATAAGTCCTAAAAACAGGATAATACGGACTGGATAAGAAATTGATCAATATCAGGAGAAATCGATGTCAGCCTAGCAGAGCTTGGGTGCTACTTTTTTCCCCCTATTTGGGAGATCCCTTCCTTATTTGGATAAACCTGTGTGTCAGAAGTCAAGGACGGTAGAAGATAATATTTTGTCTGAGTCCTGAATGATTTGCCAGATTGATTTTTATACGGCCTACAATTCAAGGATTAGGAGGTATACCTCCTGCCAAAATATTCTGAAAAAAAAGGAAAGCAACATGCAAAGTTTCCCTCCCTCTCTTGCTCAAATATCAGCATCGGGCAACATCTCATGGCTGCTACGCATGCCAAACATATAATTTAGCATTGAAACAGTGGTTCTGCCATGGAAAATTTTTCAGCCATGCCCCATCAGGTGCGCGCAGCAGGTACCCCAGTTTCACCCCCTTCCTCTCTCAGTCAAGCATCAGCATCAGGCCACGTTAGTACAGCAATAGCGACAGCCATGTGTGGGCCAGTCGATGTCAGCATGAATGTCACTCACAAAGCTGGAGGGCTATCATTATCACTAAAGTTAACTTACCAGTAGCTTCTACGATGGAATAACTCTCCGTTACATTCTGCACGGTTGCTGTTTGGTCAGATTTTTTTTTTTTTTTTGGGGGGGGGGTTGTTTTGTTTTGTTTTTGGTTTTTTTGTTTTGTTTTTGTTTTTGTTTTTGTTTTGTTTTTTTGGGGGGGAGGGGTTAACTAAACGTTGAGCAATGTTGCGTGTTTGTCGTGACGTGATCATCTTTCATAAAACCTATTCTTCCCCGCAATTTAAGTAGCGTGCCTATGAATTTCAATTGTTTTCACAAATAAAAACTGTTTATTTATACACTATCTATTTTAGTCCTTTTTGCAATACCGCTCTAATTACTGGATAGAAATTAGAAACCAAACATGTGTACAATACTGCTAATACTGCAAGCCAGAACATGCTCTTCTTGGCTTGCAGTATTTTTCACTTGATTTGCGTTTTTATTGTTTTGTGTTATTATTATATTGGTCAACCTGAACTTGCGAGTCTCATCTGATTGATTTATTGATAGATTTTATTTGGCAATATAAAATACAACAGAAGAAGTTAAATAATATAGAGTGTGCAAATCGGGATACAGTACATAAATCATAAGTGCAAATATAAGTCATGATATAATACACGAAAGCACATAAAATATTAATTATTTTGCCCAGCATAACCCCCAAAAAGTGTAGGTGACTTATTTTCATTGGGGTCAAGTGAACATTGGGTGCAATGATAATTATGAGACGATGAGGGACGACATATAGTAAATATAATAAAATGATAAATACAATAGTAGTCTATGAACATTTATCCAATACGAGGTTGATTATATTTATCCAGCAATTATCGCTGAATTACCCGGAAAAGCTGGAAAAAACAGACAGGATGATAACCCTGTCCATATCACAACAGTGCAAAGGTCACTGACAACTATCCCCTCACGCATGTACACCATGTTTACACAGCTGTTTCCATCTGGCGTGGCTGCCAATACGATCGTTCAATTGAGGGGTCACAAGAACCTAGAATATATTAAGAATTATGTTGTAGCCAGTTTCAATAGGTCAACAGAGACATATGTGTGAAGTGCTGCAGGGAAGGAAACTAGTGGTTTCTTCCAGTGGAGCAGACTGCGTAGTTGAGAGGGCACTCAGGCGAAGTGTTGTACTTGGCACTAGTCAGCAGTCCCTTGTTGGCGGGTATCAAACTCAGAGTACTGCCGCTTGTTCCCCAGAGCCAATTTCTTTGATCCTGTAAACATATATGTTTCAAACTCGCAATAAATTGACCTTGGTCCTATCTGATGCACCATGTCTCTGGATTAATTGTGACTTGCTGGAGCCTCTGTGCATAAGTTCTCCGGCGATAAATCTTTCTTGTTGCACAAGTCAAGCATGTTGTGTTTTCAAATGACCTAATTACTGGTTCCTACATCCCACATATTGATACGCTGAACTATGGATAGGCTCTGTCTGATGAAATAAACATTGAAACTGTTTTAATCATTTTCCTTGTGATTTATAGTGAACATAATTTCACAGCTATATTCCTAGATAAAAGTTAAGCAACCACGTGGAGGAGACTCATCGGCAGACTGGATTCATTTCTGGGGCGGATCCCTCATCGTTCAAGCACTCAAGGTGATCCCCAGCGGAAAATAGACCAGACTGCTGACTCAACTCCTTGACTTGGCTGGTTTTACTATTTTATTCTAAGTCAAGCACAGAATAGGCACCAATTTATGAGAGTGGTTGTACAATAATAATAACATATCTGGGTAAATGGGTCTTGTACACAGTGTCGAGGGCTGAAAAACATAAATGATTTACGTCTAGTAAAACATAAATGATTTACGTCTAGTAAAGGTGATTAGGCATCAATTTGAAAATGGAGATATAAGCCAATATGTTCACCTACTTGCAATGTTTGACGACAATACAGCCTGTTTTTAAAGAAGTCGACAATGGTCGAAATTGGACAAGAATGTATGCATTAAGTGACAAGTAGGCCTCTGCAAATTAAAAAAATTCATTATAATGCAGGATAATGCAATACGAATTTGCCATAAGCAGAAAAAAAATACAAATTATTTATGTGTGAACATTTGAATTAGTATGACAGACAACAAGTATATCTTTCCATGTCTGTAATGGATCTGGCCACCAGCTTCTGAAGAGACGTCGAGAATGTGAATTGTGGATGGAGAAAATCACAAAAGACAACGGATTACTCACAATATGGTAGAGCAATAACTCTGCGTTTTCTCATTGACCGCCATGTAGCGCTGCGGACAGCTTTCATCCGGGTATTCCATAGCGGGTCAACCTGAGTAGCGTCGCATACTATGATGTGTTAACGCATGGTGCAAACAGAGCGTTTTCTTGGCGAATGAAATAACCATGGAGGAATAAACTAGACTAGTTTATTCCTCCATGAAATAACCAAGTGTAACTCATAATCATGATAATGTTATCATTAATAAATACTTTTTGTAGAAAGTAATGCAATCAAGGAATCAACCCAATACACATTCACATTGTTGTGGAGTTAATCACATTTGATTTTAATTTTAATTTAACTTTTAACGCTACCTGCCGACCCCCCCCCCCCCACACACACACACCCACACACATACAGTACCACTGTAAAACTTGGGAATTCATCTACAATAATATATTCTGATGAGGTCGTCTACTTGTCTTTATTTTTGACACAATGACAACACACCCGGCAAATAAAATACGTCATCGACTTCTTTAAAACGCGATGACCAATGTTGTTTTATCCTACTCGATTCTCCATTATCGCCCGCGATGAACCGGGTCACATTAAATCCTTGCAACAGGAGTCTTACGAAATCCTCATGCTGTTGAGTGCATATTATGTGCTATGTCGATAATTTGTTATACGTGATCATTGCATTATCTTAATAACTGTCGAAGAATATTCTTTATTATTGCATTTCTTTCGACCATTCACATAGTCGAGTGGCGCTACGCAGGAATGTAACAAGCAGAATGCGGTTCCCGGTCACCGCGGTTCAAATGGATTTTTCACTTTTTTAACACAACATACGAACAAATGCATTTATGCTCTGCTATAATACAATCTTATCTTTCGTGTGTGTAAAATTTATTAGCAGATATTACGCGAAAAGGAACATTTTTTGCACTTTGATTGCTGATAAGTAAAATGTTATCACAGTGTTTGCAAATCCGCCGAGAGCAATGCTCACCCGCAGGCTAGTACCCGGATGAAAGCGATGACTCGCGCCGTGTAGTGGAGGTTTCTGGAAACTTAAGAAACTGCCCTTCCCTATTATTTGAGCTGAGTTGATTGCCAATGTCAGTTGAGCTAAAAATGAAATTGAAGTCAAGGGGTGTCTAGCTTACCTGTAAAGGTAATTGTGAGAATATAATGCTGGAATTTTTAAATAATTTTTTTCATATATGTAAGAAATATACAATTGTGAATTTGGGTTTAAAGTAAAAGTATGTCTAGAACTAACCTTAGTGTATCACGCAGCCTATTGCATGGCCTTCCTCTGACAACTATTGCTACTGGTAATTTTGTAGCAAGAGACAACCTTTAACTTTTAGTGACATCAAAAATTACCTATCAGAGGATCTTTTTACTTGATTATAAGGACATAAATATATGAAATATTTTCATAATGTGGAGCATATTGCAGGGACTGCATTTGATTGTTGTTGTTTTTTTGTGGGTTGGGTTTTTTTTGGGGGGGGGTTGTTTTTTGTTTTTTGTTTCTTTAAAACTGAATTTTATACATCAGGGACAACTGTGTATTTTGAAGTCAATGAAGATATAACAGTCTCTCAAAAAACAATGTCTTACGCACTAGTTTTGGTGATAAACGCCTACATTTTCACGCTGGCCTTATCAACCTCCACATGATTATAATATATATTCATGTAAACATACGACTAAACCAATCAAATATATCTTTTGTACTTGGTAACAATGCCCCCTAACTCTTTTGAGATGATATTTTGTGAGAACCTGTCGTCAGTGGGAAATATATGTATGAGATATGGCACCTCACACCCTTTATTGTTCTTGATGGTCGTTAATACGTTGACTCAACTACTGCTCCTACAAGGGAGGTCCCACTATATAACACTTAAGGGTAGAAAAAGCAAACATCTATCTAATCTGGGCTTTATATTTTAGAGCAAAATAGATGCAAGGATTATATATATATATATATATATATATATATATATATATATATATATATATATATATATAATGTACTTAGCCGACAGAGAGATTGTTTGCTAACTGATTTGGCTTAGCTTGTCTGATGATTGGAGATCCAGCATCCATCTGTCTGTCCACCCACCTGTCTAAAGTGCAGATTTCCATATTCTTAAAATCCGCCTCATTGATTATCACTTATTTCACACTCGGATGTTTCCAAGGTAGACCTTTGTCTAGTTTGCAAGGAGAAAATGATTCAATATTTCAAAATCTGTTTTCATTTTTCTTAAAATATGGGAACTGTTCGGCCAACTGCTTTGACACAAGGTCAGCTCAGGTCGGCTGATTTTCATTTAGGCCACCTGGCAGTACTTTTTTCTATTGTTTTAATTTGTTATACTCCAGTATGCTTTGACTTATATGTGATTTTTTTACCGTCTGTGGCAAAATCTACACAAGAAAGAAATCTACAAAATGTGCATAGACAAGAGAGAGAGTGACAATGAAAACTTGCGAGTGAGTAACGGGATTAACATTTCTGGAATTAATAATTTTTTGACCAACCTATAATTACACACAGTGAAACACCAAGTGTACAGGCCTACGACAATAATACAGAATAACTTATCTTCAAGTTTCACTTCCAAGTCAGGCTTCTAAAAAGTTTCCTGTCTCAGCAAGTATGCAACCTTTATGTAACATAGTTGAAATATGAGTATTTTAACTGTGATATTTACGATATTTAATCAGTGCTTTATTTTAAATATCACTAGAAAAATGGTTTTAAATCATTACAACAACATTTTGTCTTAGGTGGTATTAGCAGGCTGGCACTTCACTGAAAAATGTTATGTATCGGTACAGAGCTACCTGGTCATATTGGTAATGTCAGACACTGCATAACCAGCGTGACTTTGTAGAACTGTAGTGATTACTCAGATCCAATCTTGCTCATGATCGGGTTTCATTGTTGTGATGTAGACGTGTATTATTTTTTTATATTATTTGTTCTCCATGTGCATAGAGTGTTTACAAAACAAAATAACACACATAATTAGACATCATGTTAGCTTAACAAAAAATTGAAGATATTGGACCCCATTGCTGAATAAACAGGTTTTGCTTTGATTGATTGCACTTGCCTTTCAACTTTAACTTTATGAGTCAAATTAAGTACAAAGTTGTTAAACAGTATATTCATTTTCTTATATGCAGTAAGACGAATGTAATATTTCCCTAGTAAAATACAATTATTCAAAGGTAAATCATCATCTGGGGAAAATTTACTTGCCCCTATCCATCTTGCAATAATCTTGTCTTTGTTGCACTTTAAACCCGAGAAAATTTCAAAATTTTGAAGAACATTGAGCGACTGCTTTGCCGATTCTATGTCTGATAGGAAACATGTAGTGTCATCTGCCAGCTGAGAAATTTTTATTTCTTATCCCCTTAGAGTGATCCCTTTAATATTGGAATTGCTCGTAATGGAAATAGCTAGGGGTTCGACAGCTAAAATGTATAAGAGTGAAGCAGGATGACCCTGCCTTACTCCTCTAGATAAGGTAAAAAAATAAGAGGCATAGCCATTGTCAATAACACAGCAAGATGGATCTTTTAACAAGACAGAGATCCACCTTCGGAAATGTTCTCCCATGTAAAAGGTGTCCAGCTCTTTATTGATAAAAGGCCATTCCATGGTGTCAAATGCATTTTCAAAGTCAGCTAATAAAATCAATTCAGGAATGTTCTGTTTTCCAGATAATCTTAAGACATCATCAATCACTCATATTTTCACTAATAAATCTACTTTTTATAAAGCCTGTTTGGTCACTGTTTATCAATTTAAGTAAGCAACTCTGCATTCGTCTTGCTTTAGATTTGGACAAAAGTTTATAATCAGTGTCGAAGTGGGAGATAGGCTGCCAGTATTTCATAAATAAATCTACTTTTTATATAGCCTGTTTGGTCACTGTATATCAATTTAAGTAAACAACTCTGCATTCTTCTTGCTTTAGATTTGGACAAAAGTTTAGAAATCGGTGTCCAAGTGGGAGATAGGCTGCCACTTTTTCAGCAAAGTACGTTGTTTATCTTTTTTAGGGATTAAAGATATGATGCCTCTGCGTTGATCAATAGAAAACTTGCCAATGTTGAAAGCATAATTTAATGCATCAACAACCAACTCTTTGATTTCTATCCCTGGCAACTTATAGAATTCGGCAGTTAGACCATCAGTACCTTGGCTCTTTCCATTTTTCCAAAGAAATAAACGTCCTCGTAATTAAAGTACAGACTCTAATAGCAGCTCTTGCTCCCCCAAAAGTGAGCTTTCAGTTTAAGAGACAGAAACATGTTTCGGCAGTCAGTTCTGCAGAAGAAAGTTTGTGTGGGCTCCCAGAAGATAGTGCAATTGACATTTCAGTGACCTCAGCTGACCTCCAACAAAGACAACATGGGAGACTTCACTCGACTTGAACAAAAGATGGATGTGCTATTGAAGCAATTGAAAGTGGAACTTTTAGAAGAGGTCAAGAATATCATTCAAAACACTGTAACACAACATATTGCGGAGGTGAAGAATGACATAGTTACAAAAGAGGAACTCAAACAAAAATTTAATGATGTGAAGGTTAAAGCTGATCAGAATGAGCAGTACTCTGAGAAATCAAATATGAGAGTGTTTGGGGTGAAAGAGGAGGAGCAGGAAGATACTACTCATATTGTGCTCAAAATGTTTGAGGACAAGCTTGATGTTCACCTGGAGGAAAACGATATTGATGTTGCCCACAGGTTGGGAAGGATATCCTCAGGGAAACCTCGCGGTATTATCGTCAAATTTTTGCAAAGGGCCCACAAGATGCCAGTGATGCGTGTGATTTTGGTAATTTGCTATTTAACAGATGAGCTAGTTTGTGGGTTACTTATATTATATTAGTTACATAAATTAATCCACTTTCTCATTTTCTTTCTTTATTATACTTCAAGGTCTGCATTATGTTGATCTAGACGTCCTTGGTATGCTATTGTTTATCTCTGTAAAAGAAGGTCATGCACCCACTGAAAACGAGTAGAGGTGGATCTTTAGTTCTTGTTTGTGGAGATGAACAATGCCAACACACCATCTCTGGGTAAACTGTTTGTGACACTATGTGACCAACTAGCTTGACTTAATTTTGTAGAATCGCCTTTTTTCAAGTGTCCTAGAGCTGGCGGTGTCGGTTGTTATGAACAGCCTTCATGTTGCCCCCATGGGCAATAATATGGAGTATACTCATGATTTTGGTAATGTGCTATTTACTAGATGAGCTAGTTTGTGGGTCACATGCATTGGTTACATAAAGTATTCCACTTTTACATCTCCCTCACTTTATTATTCTTCAAGGTCTGCATTATGTTGGTCTAAAGGTCTATGTTACTACACTATTGTTTATCACTGTAAAATAAGGTATCAACTAGATCTTCATGCACCCACTGAAAACAAATAGAGGTGGATCTTTAGTTTTTTGTTATTCTTTTTGTTTGTAGATATTAACGACGCCAATACACTATCTCTAGGCGAAATGTTTGAGACACTCTGTACATAACTATTATGATTAGTTTTGTAGCATCGCCTCTTTCATACCGATGCAGACCTTGCGGTCCTGGTCAGTCATGAAAGGCCTCTCATGCTGCCCTCTCCTGGGACCCTCAATGTGTTTTTGTACTTTTTGGTTGTTGTATGTCCTTTTTGTGCTATGTGTTTCGTTTTGTGAAAAATATTTATTTTCGGTACTCCATGTATATTAATTTCCTTACAGTTACATGATACCATCTTTGCAATCATCCTCCTTTAGTAACATACATACGACATTAAAAGCTGCAAGCTTACCCCATTGTATTTCTACGTTTGTACCAAACTCAATGTATTTTTGTAAGAACACAAGGAATGTACATGTGTTCACTCATATAGCATTAAATCACCTTTGGTATTCCAGAAATATTGTGCTGAATTAAAGGAACAATAGGCTACAATATTTTATTAGCTATTTATCCAAAGGTGGCGTTATAGTTTTTACATGTATCTTATTATGTCATGCACCATTTGTGGAAATAAGCAATAGTAAAGTTAAAGTAGCTCAAACGCTACAACTGCTTGGTGGGTTAATATGGCCATTTGCCAGCTGAGAAATAGTACATTCTACCTAGTCTGAAAACAGTCTTTTGGTATCATGTTACACTCATACAGACACAGACATTCAGACCAGTCTTACTCAGACTTGTTATATCTATCATGTTGATTTAAATGTGTGCTTCCGCCTCCTGAAGCATGTCTTTTTCCTTTGAGCTTTTTCTCTGAATGTAAGACGCAAAGCCGAAACTTCCAAAAGAGGATCCATGTTTCATTGGTTAAGGAAATTTAACCATGGGATCGTCTTTCTGCAAGAAACTCACAGCTGCTCAGAAACTGCACAGCTGGGGAAAATGAACAGGGGCTTGTATCTTTTATTCACATGGAACCACAAATAGTAGATGTGTAGCGATCCTCATACCAAATAAAATTAATTAAAGTTTTAATGATGTAATAACTGATCAGAACGGCAGATTTGTTATTCTTGACATATTGATCGATGATGTTCGCTTTATTCTTGCAAATGTATATGCCCCCACAAAATATGCATCGGGAACAGTGTAAATTGTTAAACAATTTCTCACAATTTCTTTGAGACATTAGTTGAATACTCTGGTGAAAGTATTTTAGTTGGCGGTGACTTTAACAGTGCTCTGATTCCTGAACTTGATGAACGAGGAGTCTTGACCCGCCCCACTTCCAAATATACCCAAAGCATTAATGAATTATTACTGGATGAGCTTGACCTAGTTGATATTTGATGCCTACGCAATCCTGACACATTTATGTTCACATGGCAGTCCAAAGCCCCACCTACCCAGTGTCGTATCGACTATTGGTTTATATCTTCCTCTTTTTTTGAGTGGGTGAGAGATGACAAACTATAACCCTCAATCAAGACTCATCACAGCTCGATTTCACTTCATTTACAGGGCAACTCGTATGAGAAGCGTGGACCGGGATTTTGAAATTCAATTCCAGCCTTTTACAGGATGAGTCATATACATCGAAGTTAAAAGTGTTAATTCAAATTTGCAAAAATTAAACATAGTGAAGTAGAAGATACAGGATTACTTTGGGACACAACAAAGTGTGAAATCCACGGCTTTCCTGTTTATATTCTAAATTTAAAAGGAAAAAAGAAAAACAGGAAAAAATAGCTTAAAATTCGAATTTGAAACCTTACCAGAAAATATAAATGATATAACTAATACTGAAAATGAAAGATTTGAAGAGATTAAATCTCTTATAGATATTATAAATAATAAACAGACTGAGGGAGTTATGATCCGATCAAAAGCGCCATGGGTTGAACTTGGAGAAAAAAACACCAAATGTTTTTCCGGCCTGGAAAAAAGATATTACAAGACAAAACATGTCACAAAACTCCGGGCTGCAAATAATAAAGAGATAACGGAGCCAAAACAATTTTATAAGAGGAAAAATCCTTTTATGCCAAACTGTACTCCAGTAATAGTATAAGCACTTCAAATTAAGAAAAATGTCCATTTTTTCAACAAGATATATCAAAGTTAGATAAAGAAGAAAAATTAAGATGTGAAGGCATGGTAACAGAAACAGAGTGTAAACTTGCTTTGGCCAAGTGCAAGTAGAACTGCTGTACACTGCTACCTGGTGGCCACCGTGATTGGGACGTGTATTTTAAGACATTTGTGTGCTTAATAGGTCTAAGCCTTTTCTGGCTAAGTGGATGGAGATTGCAATGGAAAACAACATTTCAACTTAACTACACTGCTGGACCATCAATTGAAACTGGGTGGAATATAACCTGACTGGTTCACTACCGATTGTGGTCATCTATCTATCTATCTATCTATCTATCTATCTATCTATCTATCTATCTATCTATCTATCTATCTATCTATCTATCTATCTATCTATCTATCTATCTATCTATCTATCTATCTATCTATCTATCTATCTATCTATCTATCTATCTATCTATCTATCTATCTATCTATCTATCTATCTATCTATCTATCTATCTATCTATCTATCTATCTATCTATCTATCTATCTATCTATCTATCTATCTATCTATCTATCTATCTATCTATCTATCTATCTATCTATCTATTTACTTACTTATTTATTTATTTATTTATTCATTCAAAAGAGAGTTTCATCTAGACTGCTTCTCCATTGACCTATAATTGCATGGGCACCCTTGTAAAGACCCCTGGGCGTTATTATTTTTTTCATCACGTGGTGCCGCAATTTTTGCTTGCTACTTTTCTTTAAATGGGAGTTTTGTGTGTTTTTCCCACTTTTTTTCCCGAAACCACATGCCGAATTCTCTTCAAATTTGCTGGTAATGTGCCTGGATTTGACTCCACTAAGTTTGGTCGCTACATGGTGATAGTCGCATATCTCTATTCTTTACGAACTTTGGGACTTTCGAACTGTCTGTAAGGATTTTTTATAAATATAGCGACAATTGAGATGTATGGGTTTTATCTCGGGTATGGTGGTTGCTGAGTGCAGAGTTAATATTTAACAGCAATAGGAAAGTATCCATGCAGTTTCTTCTGGTGATGTTAACTGTGAATGAGTATAACCTTGAAAGATCAAGCTGACGTTTTGGCTTATACATCTGGTAAAGGAAGATCTTGTCACTTTTCTGTTTAAAAGGATGGCTCCAGAACTACTAGTATGTGAGTGGAGATATCGGTAACACATGTGCAAACACTAATGGTTCTCCAGAAAGGACCGCTTCACAGTGGACATGAATGATACTGTGTCGTATATTTAAGATCACGAGACATTGTAGTTACTTGCACTGTTTTCTGGATATGAGGAAAAATAGTTCTGAAGGTCAGAAGATCAGAAGATCAGCTAAGGATGGACTCACAGTCCTCATGTTCTCATGGAGGGTCAGGTCGGGTGATAATTTCAGACTGGAAAATAATGATTGTCAAGGCATAATAAACTTAGACCAATCAACCAATATCAATGTAATATTTCTTTCGATTGTGTTCAGCACATTTTCGTTGATCCTCAGAATAATCCTTATGTATAATTATTTCTAGAGACAGTGCTGTAAAACTTTGTTCATCAAACTTTGTTGCCAACTTTTGTAGTAAACATTTATCAATACCATTCATATCTTACGTTTTTGAAGGACAACAGGAAACAACTATTCTCTTTCAAAAGAACGGCGTCAGATCTGAATGCCGCACACAGCAGCTTGCCAAAATATTACTCGTTAACAGACATGCATAACTACAGATAAAAATGATAAAAAAAGACGGATTGGACGGTGAGGAGTTGCTACATTTTTATAATTATTCCTTCACATGCCGGGGTCGCACTCCTTGTATCGTATGGGTGTAACTTGTAAATCAGTACTATCAAAATCAGGGGGAAAAGAAATCAACAGAAGTTACATGGCCAATCATGAAAGTCAAAATTAAAATCTAAACACTCGTAATTTATAGAAATATTTACATGGAAAGAAAAATTGAAAGGCAAAATTAATAAAAAGGAAACGTTTCTTACTCTCAGCAAGTGTGTACTAGCCAACAATTTGGATGTTTAAATGGTACTTCTATTGGACAACTAGCAACACTTTCTGGTAACATCCCACGTATAAACACACTAAAATAGATTTGAGTGGAAAAAATATTAAACTTAGCTTTGTGAAGAAATGCATATTCATGTATAATTAAGGTACGAAATGTTGCATTTTGTAGCCTGGACATTTGGTGTGGATTGATGCACAACCAGTGCGATATTCTCAGTGGTCGTATGGACCTAATGTGATCAGACAACCTTCCATCTTTGTATGGAATGGACAACAACATGTGCAAAGCAGAAATTCATCTATTTTAACAGAGGCCATGAAAATACCCCAACCTGCCAAAACACCAAGTGATTGTGGGTTTATGGTCACTTTTTATGATAACCTACCATCTGAATGGTTCATGATAAACTGTACAAAGGAAATAATAAAGCCTACCTTCATATGTGAGAAGAGCAACAGAAGCTTGTATGGGGGGGGAATTCAATAACAGTGTACTATCTGGTATATTGAGGCAGGATGAGTGTACTTTATACTGGACTTTTCTAAACAACAGGTGTTTCATACTTAGCATTTTTCATACTGCAAACCGCAATGTCACTTTCTTGAAAGCTGAAGAAATATGCAATAATACAGGAAGTAACCTGCTGGAACTGTCAACACAGTTTTTCAACAAATCTAAGGATGCAGACAGTTATATTAGAAAATTAAATATAGGTAAAAAAGGCACCTACTTAGCAGATTATAAGTTTGTAGAATGGTGTGATCATTTCAAACATCACATGAATTTGACACAAGATCTGCATACCATCATAATAACATGGAATTTATTTGGTACAAATTTTCCCATACTGATTGCTAAAATAAGCGGCAGGCACTTAAGATACTACACAATGCAGCCAAATCTTTTTATGGGGTCAGCATATGGTTTTGCCCACTTTAGGCGCCAGTTCGTTAAAACCATGCCACGCTGGTCATCAAGATTCATCCAGCTATATCAAAATAACTTCAAGATCAGATTATTACCTGTCTCATTACAACTGTCTTCACATGAACTACAGAATACTAACAAAACAGAATCTTTCCAGGGAGTCATCTGTGCTGCTACAGCCAACTCAAAGTTCCATAAATGTGGACGTGGACAGTTTGAATGCAGAAGTGGAGACTGTATCGTAGCATATTATGTTTGTGATGGTCAAATAGACTGTGAGACTGATGAAAGTGATGAAACCAACTGTAACAGAGTGTGTCTAGTATCCCAACATTCGCCTTCAGACATTTCTTACTGTCTTCAACATTGTAAACAAGGTACTTGTAACTGCGATCCATTGTATTTTCAATGCGTGACAGAAGGTTGTATACCAGCCTCAAAGGTTTGTGATATGACTTATGACTGCCTGGATGGAAGTGATGAGAATTTGTGCTTTTCGGACACTCCGAGCATGAAGAAAACCAAGGAACCTCAAATTATTCCTACTGTACTGAAGCCGCCTAAATATGTGGTATTTCGCATTGGGATGGTGGATCCTACTCTCTGCGGCGATCTCAATTGGTTACCATGCTCAGAGGTAGTAGGTTCCTCTTGCTATCAGAGGCACCAAACATGTGTATATGATTTTACAAGACTCGGCACTTTACAATTTTGTCCAAACGGAGGTCATCTCGTGGAATGCGAGCTTTACCAATGTCCTAGGATGTTTAAATGTCCTCATTCTTACTGCATTCCGACACGACTAATTTGCAATGGGTTCTGGCATTGCCCTGAGGGTTATGATGAACTAGCATGTTTTAAAATAAAGTGTGTTTTCCATTTCAAATGCCGGAATGGATACTCTTGCGTGCATCAGTCAGAAGTGTGCGATGGAACTGCACATTGCAAAAATCCCGAAGATGACGAAATTTTGTGTGATCTAAATCCGTGTCCTAGTGAATGCACTTGCAGAGGAAATGCTATAATTTGCATCAAAACAAATGCTTCTGAAATACCTCCTTTTTCCAAAACAACAAGAATATTTCTATTTGTTGACCATTCCTTATCATTATGGCCTACAAAGTTTCCTCATCATTTTATTTACAATTTCAAACTTGACATAAGTAGTAATGATCTTCTTACACTACGACCATGTGCTTTTTTGTTTTTTCCACGTTTAACAACATTAAATGTTGGGAATAATAATATCACTTCCCTGCCTTTGCTCACATTTTATGGCTTAAATGTTCTACAAACACTTATTATATCTGGAAATAAATTAAAGGTTTTGCATTTTGTGATATCTGATGTTCCGTCTCTCACTCATTTGTATTTAAACGAAAATTTCTTAAAGTTGATTGAAAGTGGAACATTTCTTCAGATGAAAGAGCTTGACATATTGGATATGTCTGATAACGTACTAAAATATTTATTAGAGGATACATTTTGTGGTCTGACTGGTTTGTCTGTTCTTAATTTGACCAAAAATGAGCTATTTGATATTCATCCAAGAACATTTTGGCCTTTGCAAGACATACAATTATTGCAAACAGATATATATGCAATTTGCTGTTTAGTGAAAACAAATATTAAATGCATATCATACGACAAAAGTTGCAGAAGCTGTCATCGTTTGATTTCAAACTACACATGGAGAATTTGTGCATGTGTTATAATTACACTGTGTTTTGGATTAAACATATTTTCCATGAAGTCTAACATAAAGGGGTCCACCAAAAATGTGAGCAAGGTCCTACGAACATGCTTAAGTGCCTTTGATTTTATAATTGTCGTCCAACTGTTTATACTTTCTTTCGTGGATACAACGATGGGAGATTTATATTTCCTATTATCATATAAGTGGATTGGCAGTACGTTGTGGAAAATCTGTGTATTTCTTCGCCTCATGTCACATTTAACATCTTCCTTGATAGGCCTTTTAATCTCTATTCACCTTTTCATCAGCATTGTATTTGTGTTCAGCGCCATGCGACTACGTTTGCTATTAGCGTTCTTCTTCCTGTTTGTTTTCATATTTGCATCACTTCTATTATGTATCTTACTTTTAAATAATTACACTGAATCATCACTTCAGCAAAATTATTTATCAGATTTTGCTTTCATGAAAGGAATTGGTTTTGCAACTCCAGATCCGCCTAG
>OZ026628.1:30684960-30687460 GCA_964020975.1 Hermodice carunculata | reverse complement strand
CATGTCCAGTGACCTTGAGATGACCCTGAAGTGACTTTGACAGTTTTGAGGTATAGATACGTCTTTTTTTTTTTTTTTTTTGCCTTTTACCCCCTTCTTGACATGTTTATAACATGAAATTGCTAAAAGCGAAGAGAACAAATTGCATCAAATTTAAAAAGAAAAAACAAAATTTGAAATAAGCCCAAAAAAATAAAGAAAAACTGCACAAAGGTTATTTTGCATCAGTTTATTCAATTCTTACCGAACAGCCATACATCTGTACATAACATAGGTGACTCACACAGATTACACTCCTTACGTAGGATTTTTTTTAATCACCCAAAAGTCTAATGTTTTGTACAAATTACATCCATTTGAAATTTAAGCCTATAAACCCATTGTTCGCCGCCATATTGGTTTGAGAAATCGGAAACGAGGCTCTGATTTCAAATTGATATAATTTCACTAAGACTAAGTATATTCACCTGAGCTTGTTTTTTACACACACACACACACACACACACACACACACAAATCTACTCTTTTATCTGCATCCAATGGTGGGCATATTTTAATGAGACAATTAAAAACTTTTCTGATATATAGGGAAAAATACCTTTTTTACCCAGAATGTTCTACATCAATATCTTTTTTGTTATATACCAAATCATTTTTCTCTTGATAATCATCAGGCTTCGTCGCTTTCAATTAAAATAGCCATTTTAATTTAAGGTATCAATATCTGGAAAAAAAATGCATAGACATCTGTTCATAGTTACAGTTTGGTGTTCAAGGTCATTTCAAGGTCAAGGATAGGTTTTTTAATATCTCTGACATATCTTACTATCTGCCAAGTTTTTATGTAGATTTGCCTTTTAACTTCAGAAGATAATGCCAAATATATTCTTAAATAAACAAAAAAAATGATCATTTGGCCCCGCAGTGTAAGTGTAGTGGCAATGGCCGACTTGTAACCCTCTAAGGTGCATACCTTTAACTGCCCTTTCCCATACAGAATCAAAAGAAGGTCCGCAATATGTTGGTCCAAAGCCTCCCAAGGCAAACGGTCTTTAGATGCAAACCGAGAACCAAAGTTGTTCCTCTTTGAGTTGTAAATCTTCAGGGAAGAGTGATGAATTTTCCCCCAGGCAACTTTTTCAGGCACTCCCATAGAGAAGCTTGCCAAAGTAATGCTCTTGGCTATAGTCACCAGACGTGAAGTCTGATAAACTGGGGATTGGAAGGGACCTTTGATGGTCTAGGTTCGGTTCCTTCACTTTTTCCATAAATGCAATACATAAATTGTAATCGAATATTAATTATGATGCTCATGAAGATGAACACTTCTTCAAGTTTGGGGGGGGGGCATAAAACTGCTTTAAAAAACATATTCCAATACGCAAGGAAGCAGTGCTGGGCATGTCTACGAAGTTTCATTTTGCAAACTTTTGAGTTTTTAAGTACTTTATTTTTCGAGAATCCTGAGAAAAATCTCCAAATTGGACCCTTTCATAATGTCCGTTTTTCACCCCCAAAAATGATTTATAAACTTTTTATTGGTGTATGTATAATGTAGAGATCCTAAGCAACAAGATTATATATAGTTTTATAGGTCTAAAAAATAAAAACCAAAACAGGAGAGCGGGTTGAAGACAGTACTGCTCTAAGTGCCTAGCTTTGTTTGTGCCACCTTAACACACTGTTGGCAACATAGCAGTCCATTCTCATGCATACAGTATGGATTCACTCCTTGTAGTTATCACCCCAGTAATAGGCTGGACTTGACTATCAAGTGTCTGAAAAAAAATGAACACCACTATGCACTTGACTTGCACAGTACACATTGAAAAAGACACTGGCTAGGCTTCCCCAGAACCTGTGAAGCCTGATCAACATGACAATTAACTCTATCCATCATGTGGGTCGTCTGTACCATTTTTATTCAAGTTGTTTAAAAATTACTGTATAGTCTGAATTTTGCATTTGCAGATCCAAACTGGACCATAAATAATGACTAACTTGCCACATTAAAGTGAAGAAAAGACTCTTTCCATCTTGCAGATCTAGAGCATGGATCAGGAGCAATATAAAAATAGGTCAAGCTTAAATACATCTCTTAATATTTGAATATTGGACATGATAAATATATCTTATAAATTTGGAATGTCCAGTTTTGAAGGTATTGAATTATTAATTGAGTTATTCAACCCATTATGCGCCCGAGGTCTGTCAAACCTTAGGTGGCACCGCCGGTAAAATTTGCAACTGGGATTTTGGACTTCCTGTACAATCCCCGCCAAATTGTATGAAAATCCATCTCAAATTACAGATGCTGCAAGGTTCACCATATTTTCATATTTTGACCCATATATTACAAAATAGGCTATGCATCGTATCTTGCACTGGCAATATTGAAGTTGACTAAGATTTTCATGCACTTTGCAGGTCCTGAGAGTTATGTGGGGCTAACTTGAAAACTGTGGATTGCATTGTGTTCATAAGCAAAAAGGCTATAAAC